>JACRUU010000006.1:573557-586057 GCA_030449085.1 Kryptopterus vitreolus
TCACTACACTAAGCCTAGTGCACACGGTGGTTAGACACCCTATATAGTGCACTAGATATGGTTTTGTAGTGCGGCCATGTGTTAGTGGGTGGGTGACCTGTAGCAGGATAAGGAAGTGATGAGTTTTTTTTTTGCTAGCGAAACGTCGCCACTGTGTTTATGATGGAAGTCTGTATTGATTTATTTTTATATTTTATTTAGCTGTTAAAATAAAGTAGTACAAACAGGTTTTTAAGGTAAGGATTTTTTTATATCTAGTTATCTGTGTGGTTTAACGTCAGCTCTGCGTTAGTAAACATTAGCGCTCGTATAGAGAGGGCTAGCTAAGATGACGAATTTATCGTTTGTTTGTTTTATTTATTTATTGTTATTTACATTATTTGTAAAGTTAATATATACGTCAGGAATTTGAGGTTATGTATATATGAAAGATTTACACGTTAGAGCAACAATCGTTAGAAATTCTTGTCTCGCTAACACTGGAGTTGGACTCATCTCAAATGGCACCGCGAAGTGCACTACATAGGCATCAGAAGCATATATTATGTGCACTATGTAGTGTGCATCTCTTGGCTGTGAGAGGGGATTTGGGATTCGGCCAGATGTAATGCCTTTCATATATATATATATATATATATATATATATATATATATATATATATAATATATATATATATAATTATATATAATATAATATATATAATATAATATAATATTAGATATAATATTTATTATTTATTATAAATATATTTATTGTATATAATTATTATTATTATTTTTAATTTGTATATTTTTAATATATGTATAATAACGTTAAAATAAAATTGTACAAAAAAATAACGACTCCTGGCCCTACTGAAAGGGTTAAATTCTCCCTTCTGATTGGCTAGAATACTTTTCAATTCTAATCGGGCGGAAGATGTTCTGCATTCTGATTGGCGTGCTGTTAAGTCCCTCATTCTGATTGGTCGGAAGCTTTTCTGATTGTCTCTGTTTTGAATGGTGAGGTATTAAATGCTTCATTATGATTGGTCAGAACATGTTGCATTCTCCCTACAGATTGGCCAAAAGGTATTTAATCTTCAATTCTGATTGGTTAGATTTTTGCTTTTCATCCTGTTTTTTGGGCAGGCATTGAACTCTCCATTCTGATTGGTCAGAAGGTGTTGGTGAGATCTGACAGTACAAAAGTCGTGGCATTTATTTATTTATTTTTGCACTTTTTATTTATTTTTTTTAGGTCAGGTAATTGTTTTTTCTTCGGCAATCGGCATGACACACACACACACACACACACGCAAACCAACATCCCTGTCACCATACACCTTCTCACACACACACACACCCACACACACACACACCACACGCACACACACACACCCACACACACACAACCGCACCTTCACACACCACTCACACACACACACACACACACACACACACACACACACACCACACACACACACACACACACACACACACACACACACACATTCTCACAAACCCACACACACCCACACACGCAACACAACATACACCTTCACACACACACACACACACACACACACAACAACACACACACAACCAACCATACACACTTCACACACAATCACACACACACAAACTACACGCCATCGGCACACAAACCTTCACACACAACACACACACAATACACACACACACACAAACACACCCCACACACACCACACACACACACACACACACACACACACAAACACCTTGTCGGTACTCTCACACACACAACAGCAAGTCCAGATGGCTTAAAAAACACACTGACACAACACCCACCTACTGACCCCGCGTCACCTTCACGCGACAAACACAAATGTTTTTAAAACACCGACCCACACCATCACGGGAAGCATACACACCTTATCCTGGTGTCGTTAACACAACAACACACAACCACACACATGACACCAAACACAGCACATCACACACAGCACACACACACATCGCAAACCAACAGAAACACCTTCGCCACACACACACACACACAAACAACCAACATACACACCGGCACACACCACACACACCGTCACCACACCACACCACACACAAGTACACCAAAAATCACACACACACACACACACACACAAACCAACATACACCTTCTCACACACACACACACACACACACAAACACACACCACACACCATTCCGCACACCCACAAACACAACCACACCACCACAACAGTTTCACTGTTCCTCACACCACACACACACCTTGGTACATTCTGGTGGGTCGGTTTCTCAGTCCGAAACACAATGTGTTTATTTGCTGGCGCACACAAATTTTACGACCCACAATAACTGGAATGATAAGACGTTCGTTAATTCATTAACAAATAAAGGGATGTAATTGGTGCGTTATGAGCGAAAACAACACACCAGGACATGCAGTCAGAGGAACACAATCACTGCCCCATCACTGGTTAGTTTCCCATAGAGGCACAAACGCTGAGTGGTACGAACTGTGAGAGAGTTGTGCGTTGGATGACGATGACCTACTGGATGGACGAACACACACACACACACACACACACACACACACACACACAGAGCAAAAAAAGCCGAGTGATTCACATTTTCTTTCTCTGACTTCCTGGAATGTGTTTTTGAGAAACGGCCCTGGTGTTAAAACAATGGCGGGTTTGTTAATAACGCGATCGGCATTCAGAGTCAAACTCATAATGTTCCCTTTTGTACGGACGCCCTCGCTCGGCTTCTTCCCTGTTTAACACTGTATGGAGGATTGTGTGTGTGTGTGTGCAAGGATGAAGGAAGGGGTGTGTGTGTGTGTGTGTGTGTGTGTGTGTGTGTGTGTGTGTGTGTGTGTGTGTGGAACCTTCTTGCTACTTGGGTCTAGAATAAAGCGAGAGAGGCGGTTGAGATTCAGTCTGCATTAACAACATCAGTCACAACAAACAAAGTGTCTTTATAATATTTAGTAAACAGTAATAGGAGATTATTTTTATCTTGGTGTGTGTGATGTGATAAAAATATCACCTGAATATATCAGGCATTACGTAATCATAGCATCGTGTGTGTGTGTGTGTGTGTGTGTGTGTGTGTGTGTGTGTGTGTGTCTGCACAGCCGAGGCGGCCATGTTGGATCACGCCGACGTGAGTTTAAGCCCGGAGGAGCGAGTGCGTGCGCTCACTAAGAAGGGCAGCGCGGTGGAGGTGAACGAGGCCGTGCCGGCGCGCCGATACTTTCGCTCGGGGATGGAGATGATCCGCATGGCGCACGTCTACGCCGAGGAGGCCAACCTGGAGCACGCCTTCGTCCTCTACAACAAATACATCACGTAAAAAACACCCACACACACTGTTTTCTAACCCCATCGGGTTCAGCACCGGTTCTCAGTGGCCTGAAAGATCACCTCGTAGGCACCGCAGCCGGACTCGGCCACACAAACCTCGGAAAGTACCAGCCCCTCGACGTGTGCTCTGCGAGATTGTAAGACCTACGGACGCAAATCGCACAGAACCAGATTTTCACTCAACAAAAAGCACTTCCCACTACAGTGCTCATCCACCACGTACTCCGCACACAACACCCACACAACATTCACTAACAACACACCTCAGACACACTCAGGGTGCCCACACACCACACACACAACACACGTGCATTCTTACACACTTTTCACTCAAGAAACACTCAGGTTCTCCAAACAACACACACACACACACACACACACACACACATGGCAAACACAAAATGTGGGCACTCAGAACACGCGGTTCTCAGGAGACACAACAAAATACCACGTGCATTTTACACCTTTTGACTCAATGGACAGACCCGGTTTGCATAGCACCCACAAAAACAGCCAGAGGGGACAGACCTTCACAAGAAAAATCTTTCACACACCAGGGAAGAACCACACCACACACACGTTGCATTCACCACACCCCTTTTCACCAAGAACACGCCGGTCTCAATATCACACACGCACACACACACGCGTACATTCTCACACACCTTTTCACTCAAGAACACACTCAGGTTCTCCATATACCACCCACACACACAATTCACACACACACACACACACACACATGCATTCTTACACACCTTTTCACTCAAGAACACACTCAGGTTCTCCATACACACACACACACACACACCCTGCATTCTTCACCCTTTTCCACCAAAGACACACTCAGTTCTCAATATACACACACACACACACACACACACACACACACACACACATAATGAGATCACACTTTCACTCAAACACTAGGTTCTCATATACACACACACACACCAAATCAGCAACACACATTTACTCACACTCACTCAACGGAACACGGACACCAATAGTACACACACAACACACACACACACACACATCTTACAACTTTTCACTCAAGAACACACTCAGGTTCTCATTACACACACACACACACACACAAGTGCATTCGAACACACCGTGCACTGCAAGAACAACACTCAGGGTTCTCCAGAGACAACACACACACACACACACACACACAACACACCACACGTACACACAGACAGGCTATAAACACGTGCTCTCACACTGACAAAGACACACACACAAAACAACACACAACTTCACAATTACACACACAACCACACTTGCATTCTTATACACCTTTTCACTCTATAACACACTCAGGTTACACACACACACACACACATATATACACACACACACACACAACAGGACAGACCAGACGGTTTTAAACACATGCTCACACACTGACACACACACACACACACACACACACACAGCACACACACATTCTCACACATTCATCACAATCTCACACACACACATACACATTTACATACAAACCGACACACACTTCCACACATTCTTACACACACACACATACACACACACACACGCATGTACATTCTCACACATTTACATACACAACACACACACACACACATGTACATTCTCACACATTTCATACAAACACACACACTTCCACACATTCTTACACACACACACACACACACACGCGCACACACGCATGTACATTCTCACACATTTACATACAAAATGACACACACTTCCACACATTCTTACACACACACACATGTACATTCTCACACATTTACATACAAACCAACACACACCCTCACAACCTCACACACGCCCCACTCACCCACACACATTCGTACACAATCACACACACACACACACGTACATACTCTTACATGCTACACGCACACACACATTCGTACACAATCTCGCACTCACTCACATTCTCACACACACACACACACACACACACACAGGTAAATTCTCACACATACTACACGCGCACACATTCGTACACGATCTCACACTCATATTCTCACACACGTGCATACACAAACACGCGCTCACACACACTTGTCTGTCATTAACACTCATCTTATAAAGCATCGCTCCATTTATGACCTTTTTACCTTATCTTTATTTTTTCCATTTTTCCTTTATACTCCCCCCCCCCCCTCCCCCCTCCCTATCTCTCTCTTATCTCTCTCTCTCTCTCTCTCTCTCAGACTCTTCATTGAGAAACTCCCTAAACATCCTGAGTATAAATTATCCAACATCCCTGAGAAGAAGGATACACTGAAGGTAACTTCTTATTCTTTCTTCAGTTCCATCCTAAAGCACGGACAGCTGCACTGCTTACACCTCAGGAGATGCTGTATACCGTGTGTGTGTGTGTGTGTGTGTGTGTGTGTGTGTGTGCGTGTGCAGAAGCTGAAGGAGATAGCGTTCCCTCAGGCAGAGGAGCTGAAGAAATGTCTGCTGAGGAGATATGAGCGAGAGTACGCCGAGTACCTCACTAAAAAGGTGATGCACTTCCTGTTTACCTCCCACCATCTGTTCCTCTTTTCCACTTTCCTTCATCTTCCGTTCTGTTTCTTTCCTTTTATTGTTCATTCATTCATTCATTCATCTTCTACCGCTATATCCGATCTTCTCGGGTCACGGGGAGTCTGTGCCTATCTCAGGCGTCTATGGGCATTAAGGTAGGATACACCCTGGATGGAATGCCAACCCATCGCAGGACACACACACACACACACATTCACACACTAGGGACAATTTTCCAAGGTGCCAATCAACCTACCGTGCATGTTTTTGGACCGGGAGGAAACCGGAGAACCCGGAGAAAAACCCCCTGAGGCACGGGGAGAACATGCAAACTCCACACACACATGGCGGAGACGGGAATCGAACCCGGATCCTGGCGGTGTGAGGCGAACGTGCTAACCACTAAGCCACTGTACCCCCCTTTTTTTTTATTGTTCATTAAAGTTAAAATAAGAACATTTTGCAAACAATAAACTCCTTTACCCGCCTCTGAAAGCCGTTCTGATTGGCTAGAAGGCATTTTTAGTTCTTATCGGACAGGTGATTTTCTTCGTTGATGCATGTTGAATTTCTGCATTCCGATTGGTCAGAAAATGGTGCATGCTGCATTCTGATTGGTCAGAGGGTTTTTTGATGGAAACGGACAAAGCAATTACTGTTTACTTGCTTGTTTGTTTGTTTTATCATGTCTTTCCTTTATTTTGCTTTATGGATATTTCATTATTACTTTGTTGTTTTTTTTTATTGTTATTTTTTCTTACTGACATTTAAAAAAAAATGTTTTCGTTCTTTCTTTCTCATCCATCCATCAGTACATTGTATTGTTTCTATCGCGTGTGTGTACTAAAATCTCGTGTGTGTGTGTGTGTGTGTGTGTCAGCGGGAGGAAGACGCAGCAGCAGCGGGTGCAGCGGCAGGTGGAGAAGCAGAAGGAGCTGGAGGTGGAGCGGAGGCGCGTGGCGGAGCTGCAGAGGAGGCAGGAGGAGCAGCAGCAGTTCAGCGTGTTCGAGGAGATGATCCGGCGTCAGGAGCTGGAGCGCGAGCGGCAGCGCGTCCTGCACGAGTTCAGCGTTCCCGTCTCTCCTCCCCACCACACCCCTCTCATCGCTGGCATCCAGGGCCCGCCCCCACCATACCCGGCGTCCCCTACGCCACCCCAGAGCCCGGCATACCCGTCCACCAATCACAGCACGGTCCCGCAACCGTCCACGCCCAGTCCGGCTGCTCCGCCTACGTTTGACCGCTCGCTCAAACCAGGCACACTCAGCAGATCGGGCAACAGTGAGCGACACACACACACACACACACCACCACACACACACTTCTGATATCAAATCCTTACATTCATGTAATTATACAGTACAAGAGCGCCCTCTACATGCTGTTTGTATACACCTTCCTTTTCCACATCAAACCCTCACCTGTGGTCTTGCGCTCCGCTGCAGGTACGCCAGTGGACGGATTGCGGCAGGTCTCGGTCCCGGCCGAGCTCTGCTCCAAGTTCCTCCAGCTGGCCAACAGCAACACGATGCGCGCGGTGGAGACGTGCGGGATCCTCTGCGGGAAACTGGTAACAAAAATTCCACTTCCACACCAAACGATCATTCATTCCCGCAAAACCATGTGACCAGGTTTGTCCCTGCCCCCCCACGCCCCACCCCCCCCACACCACTCGCGCTCCAGACGAGGAACGCGTTCACGGTGACGCACGTGATCGTCCCGAAGCAGAGCGGCGGTCCCGATTACTGCGACACGGAAAACGAGGAGGAGCTGTTTCTGGTGCAGGACCAGCACAACCTCATCACGCTCGGCTGGATACACGTGAGGATCCCGTACACCTCAACACACACACACACTTTTATTTAATCCTCGTTTTTTAATGGATCTGTCGTTCCACTCCAGACCCACCCGACTCAGACGGCCTTCCTCTCCAGCGTCGATCTCCACACCCACTGCTCCTACCAGCTGATGTTGCCCGAAGCCATCGCCATCGTCTGCTCGCCCAAATTCAACGAGTCAGTGCAACATACAGAACAAGCACGGGTGAAACCTGCCTGGGAAAGACCGCGTGTACCATCATTTCCTTTTTCTTTCGTTTTAGGACGGGTTACTTCAGGCTAACCGACTACGGCATGGAGGAGATCTCTACCTGCACACAGAAAGGCTTTCACCCTCACCCCAAAGATCCCCCGCTCTTCATCGTAAGTCTCCGCTTAGCGCTCGAGTCCCGTTTTATAACGTCTCTGAGGAAAACATTGACCTTCCCGAACGATCTGCCCCATTTCTATCCTCTCCGTATCTTTAGCAAGTCAGCTACATGTTAATAACCAGTTTGAGGCGTAGCGCTGGGCGATATATCTAATATTAGCGGTAATATCGCAATACTTTTCACGACAATTTAAAATTCAACAATATTGTGAACGTCAAACGTGTCATATTCAAGCATTCTATCCCGAAAGAACATGAATGTATGATATTATGACTTGTGCTGCCATCTGTTGGCGGGTTAAGATATATTAAGACTAATATATATGTGTATAATTATGGGATCTTATACAATATTGATCATTTGACTCTCAGGAGAACAGCTGGTTCACTTAGAAGATTCATTTCAGGATTAAGGAACGTTTCCTCTCACTTTTGACAAAAAAAAAATCTGAGGTAAAAGTCGATGCCTTTCTATAGTTGTAGCGCATTTTTTCTTCACATTTCTGAGGTAAACGTCAACCTTCACAAAAGCTCTGCCTCGTTTCCATCCTGCAAGCAAGTCAGCTACGTGTTAACTACCCGCTGGAGGTGTAGCGCTGGGCGATATATTGAATATTAGTGGTAATATCGCAATACTTTTGACACGATTCAAAATTCGCCGATATCGTGGATATTCGAATATTTCATATTTAAGCGTACTTTCCTGAAACAACGTGCCGGACATCCGATATTACGTTCCCTTGCATATTACCGAACGAACAAGAAACATGAGCGTGTTTTTTTTTTTTTTTTTTTTTGACTCATTGCTGCCATCTATTGGCAGGTTATAAAAAAACTATGTATATAATTATGGGGTCTTATAGAATATTTGTCTCTAAAAATGGAACAACCGTTTTGTTTAGGAGTTTAATTTCAGGATTAAGGAACGTTTCCTCTCACTTTTGACAAAAAAATCTGAGGTAAAAGTCGATGCCCTTATATCGTTTTATCCCGTTTCCACAATTATACGGCTTAAATGCTGAATTTGAGCTTCATAAATATTGATATTGTCAACTTTTTCGGAATCTTTTCTTTTCCGAGGTAAACGTTGACACTCACAATCCGTATCTCATTTCAGCTCTCCCCCCCCCCCCCCCCCCCCGTCTTTATATCGCCCGCAAACTCTGACGTATCGCTTACGAGATTGATGTAGCATTGGCGTCTCAGTAAAGCACGTTGTTAACGTCTGTTAGTGTTATTTTAGAGTCGCATTGTAGCGTTTTATTATCATATCTGAGGTAAATGTTGAGGTTTTAAATACATTTTCTAAACCCGACGAATAACATACTTTAAGCTGCTTATAAAACCGTATTGTCGATATATATATATATATATATATATATATATATATATATTATATTATATAATTTGAAGTGTACAAATAAGATCATTCTCCTTTGTAGAACGGCAGCCACGTGGCGATCACGGAAAGCGCGGTGACCATGCTAGACCTGCGCTGATCGGCCCCGACCGCGCCGCTACGAAGAGCTTTCGACCCCGGACAGCAGCTGTAATCTTATTACCCTTAACACGCTACACGGCCCAACGCCGGCTACAAACGAGACGGACGATTACTGACCAATCAGCATTTAGAGGTGGCGGGATTTCGTCGGAACGGACGGCGCGCGCGGCCGTCTGCGTGAAGCACTTTCCGGAAAAGCGAGCATTCGATACACCCGAGGAGGACGCAGCACGAGGACGCACGCGGACGGAGCGACCGTCCAGCTTTTCATTCGTCATGTAAACCGTGTCTGTGTGTTCAACGCCGTGTTGACGATGGCGCTGACGTTTGCGACACTAACTCATTGATGTAAATAACATTAAAGCGAAACCCAGTCAGACTGTGTGTGTGATTATTACTTTAACATCAAAGCCTGTTTTTCTAGGAGCAATAAATCGTGTTTTATTCCTCTTGTACCTTTTTAAAGTTAATATGGAACAAACCTTTTACTGTACTCGTGTCCAACAATCCCCGCCTCCCCTGGTTTGTCTGACCAATCAGATTTGAGAATCTTTTAGGAAAGAAAAAAATTCGAGGGAGGTGTGGCTCCTGTGATCATTAGTCCTAGTGAAGGGGGCGTGGCCTATGTGTGCATATTTGACCTATAATTGGATTTGCGTTAAAATAACAGGACGCGTTAAGATTTCGCCAGCTCGTCTTTTATTAGGTTATCTTTCTGTTAGTAAGTGATGCAAAACCGTAAGACAGCGGCTAGTCCACCCGTCGCCCTTCAAACCCCCGATTCGGAGACGTCTGGCGAGTCTTTAAAATAAAAGTGCGTAATCATTCGATGGTCACGTTTCAGGCTACGAATGGTGATGTGATTGAGTTATAGAGAAAAAAAAAAATAACGCATTTTCCAGTCGTGTACTTCTCTCTGGAAACGGGGAAAGGGGAGGAGCTTCTGACTCGGGTCTCGCCCCTGGTTACTGCCATCTCTTTTCTGAGGCAAGCGTTACCCAGGAGACGGTCGATGGAGGTCCGGATTGTTTGTCGACAACGAACGTCAGTTCATCCAGTCCAGATCGTCGTCGTCGCTGTCGTCTCCGAACAGGGGGGCGGGAGGGGGCCGTCCTTTTAAACTCTGACGACCAATCAGATACAAGGATGAGTCGCATTTACAAACAATAGGACAAAACGGAACATTTTTCTCTTTCCTATCCAGTTCATACCTTTCTTCTGGAACATTCTAAAGCACACTTTATTATATTATTTTAAAAAAATAATGGCATGACCATAAGTATTGGGACACCTGGCAAGCTGTAGTTCTGATTGGTTGAGCGCCCAAAAACGCCAGCTTTTCGGCAGCATGAAAAACACCACGTGAAGTAAAAATAGCACGGTTTTCGTGGGCGTGGCTCCTGAAAGAACTCACCTGATTGGTTTCTTCTACACGTGATTAATATTAGTGAATAGTATTCGTGTTAGTGTTAGTTGGAGGTAAGTTTGGTTACACAAAGTAGAATTTGATGTGTGTGTGTGTGTGTGTGTGTGTGTGTGGTAATGAAGCTCCCCGCTCACCAGCTCCTCCTCCTCTTCCTCATCATCTTCCTCTCTGGTTGACAGTGGTGGGGGTTTAGTCGGGACGGGACTCTGGAAAAATGGCTCCTCTGAATCGGCACGCTCGGGCGGACTGAGACGGAACGTCAGACAGCACACAAACAGGACAAGGACAGACAGGGAGTCGAGAGGACGCATGATTACAATCACTCGTACTACACAGTCACTAACGGGGTAGGGGTCATTAGGGTGGAATAACGAGGGGTAGGTGGAGTTGAGGGTCGGTTGTTAGTCATTAGCAGTCAGTTCCAGGATTGATTCAATGCTTGCGTGGATTTTGTTTAATTACTATTAAACTACAGCAAGTTGTGATTATAAATGTAAAATTTGTTAAAGAATGACGTGTATTTTTTAAAAATCTATTTTTAGTTACATCTAATGAGACAAGGGAATCTGAAACAGAGGTGGGAGTACGATTTATTGCTACGTTAAAGAGGTTCATGGGTTAGTGAGCTTGTATTCGTGAGCAGATTCATGAGCTGACCCAATCTGACTCACGAGCTGATTTGGGACTGGTGTCATGAGCAGACATTTAAGTTGACTCCTGTGTCGACTACTGTCTCGATTCCCGAGTCGACTCCCGAGTTGACTCCCGAGCCAAATCCCAAGTGAACTAGTTCTCAGGAATCGGCTCAGGAGTCAACTATGGAGTCGATTCGTGAACTGATTCTTGAGTGAACTCACAGTTTTCATTAAAGCGAGTTGTTTTAGGCTGCAGATTAAATCTTGAGGGAAAAAAACCTATGCAATAGTTTTTCCCTCAAGCCATCAGATTTCTCAATACATAGAACTGGAACTGGACTCACACGTACACTCACACACCATCCACTGCTATATTATTTATCTACCTCATTACTGTCCTTCACATGTGTATTGTATACACTGCTCTCACTGACAGTGTTACTGTTTACATGCACATTTTGCACACTTACTTTTTTATCACTGCTGCTCTAATTGTTCCTAATTGCACACTCGCCAAAATGGAACACTTAAATACTTTGCACTGGGTTGTTGTTGTTTTTTTTTTTATTGTATTTTGTTTTTTGTATTATATTGTGTGTTAGTTGTTGTTAGTTGTTGTTATGCACTGTCTTGTGTTGTGAACACAGTCTTGTGTCTTTGAGCTGTTTGCACCAGGTTGCACACGATGCACTTTATGTAGCTAGGACAAACTTAGTCTCGTCCTCAGCATTGTGTTGTTGTGTTTGTGTTATATGTTGTTTTGTGTAAGCACCGGGGTCCTGGAGAAACGTTGTCTCATGTCACTGTGTACTGCGTCAGCTATATGTGGTTGAAATGACAATAAAAACCTC
>JACRUU010000006.1:596057-611057 GCA_030449085.1 Kryptopterus vitreolus
CACCTGAAATAACGAAAGACGGTGTTTGGATTTCTCAACCAAAAATCATCGCTATCTACAAATAGAAGATCAAAAGGAGGCGGAGCTCGGGGGGAGGGGTGGAAACTTATCATCAAATATAGCATTTATAAATTCCCCCTAAAGCACGGAGGTGTAAGAGCCAAAGTGATTCGAACCCATGATCAGTAGCTCCGCCCCCTCCCATCAAATCATATCGTATGAAACGCTGGAGCGCACCTCTTTGCAGAAATCTGTGGCTGCTTTCTCCGATTCGAACATGAGAGACCAGTTCTGCCTCTGATCATCGTAAAAGGTGCAGTAGTTACTGGGCTGGACCTGAAACGCAACACCGGAGCAGATTAGAGGGCGAGTGGGCGGGGTTTCCGAAACGCAGCGTGGAGAAAACCTACAGTGAAGGAGAAAGCCGGGTGAATCCTGGAGGCAGTCACGGGTTTCTGCTGGCTGGCGTAAAGGAGGAGTTTATACTGCAGAAAAGAAAGAGGAATATTAGTCTCATAATTAATAAAAATCACCAATAAAAATGTTTGTTTTTTTTCTTGTCGTAAATCAGGAGCCCTGTACGGAGTGGTGACCCGGCGGTTGGGAACCTCTGCTTTACACCCACCTCCTTGTTGGCGTGGTTTCCCAACACTGCAGCTCCCAGCTTGCCTTGCTTCACGTACTGCCCGTTTACACTGTAACGACACGCGACACTCTGACACGCTATTTCTCTCTGTAAACGTGTAAACAGAACATCACGCTGGCAGGAACACTGGATGCGGTGTCAATGTGTATGAGGGTTTGATTATTAATAACACCAATAAATATTAATATAAAGAATTCGAACGACGAATATCGATTGGGTTGCTGGAAATCTAAAAAAAAAAAATAAATCTTATTTTTAAATAATTATATTTACAAGGATAATTAAAAGAAAATAAATTATTTATGACATTATTCTATAAATAAAATTAATTCAGATTGATTTGTTTAATATTAACAAACTGATCCTAAAAAACAATAACAACCATATGAGAGCTACACTGATAATAATAATGATAATAATAATAATAATGATGATGATGATGATGATGAAACACAACACTCACAATCTGTAAGCGTGAACAGCCGTGGCGACGAGCACCGCAGGCGATCCCGCTGGAGGAGCGGCTTTCTGAGGAGTTGGACCTGGGAAACATTCGGAACAGATCTAAACGGCTCTTTCGTGAACGAGTCGACTCTTCAGATCAACACCTTGTATCACTAGTTCGATTGGAATCGATTCGTCTCGACGAGCCATTTTTGTCTGTTTTATAGTCATAACTATTTATCGTCATTTTATAGACTATTTATAGTCACTTTTATAGTTATAACTGTTCTTCCACTGAAACATCTTTACTTTTATTTTACACAATTCAAGTCATGGAGCCTGGAAATATACAGCCGAGTTGAAGAATGATGATGAATCATTTAGGTGAGTCGACTCTTATTAGTGAGATAAATGATTCGCCTCAATAAAAATGTTCCTGTTCAAGACACGACGATTTTGCCTCTCATTTACATACCAGTGAAATATTATTCACTTACATTTAATTCTAACAACATCCTGAAAAAAAACCCAAGTCCACCCTGGACATTATCTTCAGACTGCTCGCGGAGACTTTACCTGAACTCTTACGAGGCTGTTTGGGGGCCGTGTACTGGAACGACTCATTGGTCTGTCCGGCCGTCTGGTCCAAGCTGAACAGAGACGCTAATTTCGCCCTGTGATTAAACGTACAGAGGGAGAAAACACGAGACTTTCTTATTAATGACCTCTAAACAATCATATCACGATTCCTTGTTTTGTTTCGACTGGACGTCTAAACCATAATGTAGTGCAACGTACACAAATATGGACTTTAAATAATTCTTGTGATCATTTATTGGAGCAATTAGAAAGTTTTAAATGCTGATCCATTTACATTTACAGCAGACGCCCTTATACAGGGTTAAGGGCCTTGCTCAAGGGCCCACTAGTGGAAGCTTGTAGGTGGTGGGATTTGAACCGGAGATCTTCCGGTCCAGAGGCCAATACCTTAATCACTGAGCTCTCAAACAACAGAACAACAACAACAACAACAACATTAATAATAATAAAGCCTCGTTATATTTAGATAGATAGATAGATAGATAGATAGATAGATAGATAGATAGATAGATAGATAGATAGATAGATAGATAACACATTGCACATGCAGTTTAAATTGGTATTTATTTACTATTGATTATATTTCAGAACAATTAAACTCATAGTATTTAATGGAAAAATGCAAAAGCATGTGAGTAACCCGTGGTCACGTGACAGGTCATGTGCACCGTTAATACACATGAAATGCAGGGATGGACAGATTAATCAAATATCCAATAAAAAAAATCAAATTGTATAAATATTTGTTTATTTAATAAAACCCGACAAAAAGACACAGTTTAAACCGGAAATCAACAACAGGAAGTAACTTTTAATCGATTTATCCGACAGGGTCTTGGTTTATGCGCGTACTGGCCAAACAAAGCCATATAGCAGGGGGGAAATAACACAGTTAAAAATAAACAAATAAATAAAAATACATTTAGTAAACATCTCACTGTTATCTGCCATTGGTTTCGGTTAGATTTGTGGAGGTAAAGCCTCACGTACCCTCCTGTAGGAGACATGAAATCTCCGTCTTCATCATCAGCAGCGAACATGTCTCCCGGTGTCGGTGCTGTAAACACCGCAACGTAAACACTGAGCCTGTAAACACTTTATCGAAATTCCATAAGGTGTAAATAAAGCGACAGTGGGATCAACAACCTAGGAAGCTTAACTTCCCCTCGAACTTCCGGTTCCCACTGATCAGCTGACCCTCCACCTGATGCGCATATAATCCAAGGTTTACTGTAACCGCCGATAGGTGGCGCTCAATCCCCATTGTCTGTATATATATATATATAGATATCTATATATCTATATATATATATATATATATATAAAATATATATATATATATGTATGCCATTATATCTACCCCTTGGGTTAACCCCATATATATATATATATATATATATACCGGGTATTCCCCCGTAGGGTTATATAATATAGGGGTGCATGGCTTAAAAACCCCACTCCCCCATGGGTCCGGTGTTTGATTCCCTCTCGGTCCTGTGTGTGTGGATAGCCCCGTGCCTCATAGGGTCTCCGGGTTCTCCCCGGTTTCCATCCCGTCCAAAAATATGCATAGGTGATTGGCCCTTGGAAAATTGTCCCTAGTGTGTGAATGTGTGTGACCGGTAGGTTGATGTGTGTTCCCCCCCCCCAAGGTGTATCCTGCCTTGTGCCCAGGTGTAATAGTGTGTGGCCCCCGTGACCCGGTTGTCATTCCAATCCATGGGTTTGGATTCCTGCCCGGTTGTGCCCCACCCATAGACGCCTGAGATAGGCACAGGCTCCCCGTGACCCCCCCCCCCATCCCCAAAGCGGTAGAAGCTTTGAATATAAGAACTGGCACATATAAGTATCCATTTAACTGCAAAATATATTTATTGTACAATCCAGGCACATAACTACAAAATAATATGCTTTAACCATTTTTTTTTTAACAGCAAAATAATATGCACATTGTTTGTTTTAAAAACAAAGCAATCCAACCACAACATCAAAATTAATAAGTGCTTTATGTCCTAATAAAAATTGCATATTGGTTTTTGTTTTGGGTTTTTTAGGGTTTTGTTTAAAAAAATTCTTTTTTTAAACACATTTTTGAAAACCCACCCCACACACACACACACCCACACGTTGATTCGATTACTATTTTTCATTGCACACATTCATCAATCAGACAGTGTTTTTTATTATGGTTTAAATTGATACTTATTTTATTAATTGTTTTAATTGATACTTATTATTTACTATGTGCTTATATCTCAGAACAATTAAACTCAGATAATAATTCCATTTAGTTTTAAATAAAGGCGACAGTGGGATCAACAATGACCTAGGAAGCTTACTTAATCCTCGAACTTCCCATTTGTTATCCCATGTCAAGTAACCCTCCACCTGATGGCATTAATCCAAGGTTTATGTAACCGCGGATAGGTGCCTCAATCCCCATGTCTGAATAATATATATCTATATATATATATATATATATATATATATATATATAGTATTATCTATAGATAGTACATATAATGACTTCCGATAAAAAATATGTATTATATATATGTGTATGTATAATAAAGGGGGGCACGGTGGCTTAGTGGTTAACACGTGCCTCACACCACCAGGTCCAGGATCCGGGTTCGATTCCCGTCTCGGTCATGTGTGTGTGGAGTTTGTGCATGTTCTCCCCGTGCCTCAGGGGGTTTTTCTCCGGGTTCTCCGGTTTCCTCCCAGTCCAAAAATATGCACGGTAGGTTGATTGGCACCTTGGAAAATTGTCCCTAGTGTGTGAATGTGTGTGTGTGGTGTGTGTGTGTGTGTTGTGTGTGTGTGTGTGTGGGGTGTGTGCCCTGCGATGGGTTGGCATTCCATCCAGGGTGTATCCTGCCTTAATGCCCATAGACGCCTGAGATAGGCACAGGCTCCCCGTGACCCGATGGAAGATCGGATAAAAGCGGTAGAAGATGAATAATATTATATATAATATATATATAATGGTGACACAACAAAAGCAAGCTATTTATAAGAAATGCACATATAAAGAATAAAAATTGTAACTTTTTTTTTAATACTGCAGCATGAAATAATACATTTATTGTACAATCCAGGCACAACACTACAAAAATAATATGCTTAACAATTATTATTATTAACAGCAAAAAATAATAGTCCTATTTGTTTTAATGGGACAAAACAAAACAACACAAATTGCTTTAATAAGGTTTTATGTCTAATAAAAATTATATTTTTTAATAATATCTCTTTTTAGAAAATAAGAATATATACACACACACACACACACACACACACACACACACACACACACACACACAAACATACGATTCGATTACTGCTATAACATACAAATTCATTGCACAAACATTTCATCAATCAGACAGTGTTTTTTATATGGGTTAAATTGATACTTATTTTATTAATTGATTAATTGATACTTATTATTTACTATTGCTTATATCTCAGAACAATTAAACTCAGATAATAATACATTTATTTTACAATCCAGGCACAATACTACAAAATGACATGCTTAATAATTCTTATTAATAATAATAAAAAAATAAATAATAATCCCATTTGTTTTAATGGGATTAAAACAAAACAAAAAGCACAACCGAGGAAAAATGCTTTAATAAGGTTTCATGTCTGATAAAGAATAATAATACGTTTGTCTCTTTTTAGAAAATATATATATATATATATATATATATATATATATATATATATATATATATATATATATATATATATATATATATATATACACCAAACCATACGATTCGATTACTGCTGTAACAGCTACGATCATGATTATCGATTACCCTAAAGGCATGAGTATGCACGCATGCGCAGACGTTGAACCACTTGGTGCTTTTGGAGACGGGACTGTCTGGTGTGCGTTCATGAAGTTCATGAGGTGCTTTAAATGACTTTTTCGATTATTTTAAAACACTTTATTTTTTGTGTACAGGACATGTGTTATTGTTTATACTTTTTATTCGGGTGAGTAAGTTAGGGCTTGGCTGGTTTGCGTTCTTGATGTTGCTAAGCAACCTGTTGTAACTCGATTGTAAAATCTGTAGAATATGTAATACAGATATAATAAATCTCCGTGTATACAATCTGTCATGATTTAAACTATGAACATGCATAAAATTATCAGTATATGGATAAAGTATTGTAAGAGCAAAATGTTTGCTCCAAGTCACCACTAACTAAATATTAATTAATTGTATATCGGTATTAATTAAGGAATAAATTGCTACTGCACACATGGAGGGGGTACTGTAATGGTCTGGGGTTGTTTAGGAGATATAACGTTCTGTAAATAAATAAACAAACAAACAAATAAATAAAAGATAGATAGATAAAGTGGAATATAGATAGATAGATAGATAGATAGATAGATAGATATGGGAACTGGACATTTATTTATTTGTTTAGTCAAAATAAATATTAAATAAATATTAATATGTGTCCTGTAAATAAATAAATAAATACATAAAAGATAGATAGATAGATAGATAGATAGATAGATAGATAGATAGATAGATAGATAGATAGATAGATTTATTGATTGATTGATTGATAAATTAAGTGGAACATCTGGACATTTATTTGTTTGTTTAGTCAAAATAAATATTAAATAAATATTAATGTGTCCTGTAAATAAATGAATTAATAAATAAAAGCAAGATAGATAGATAGATAGATAGATAGATAGATAGATAGATAGATAGATAGATAGATAGATAGATAGATAGATAGATAGATAGATATATAAGTGGAACATCTGGACATTTATTTGTTTGTTTAGTGAAAAAAAATAAATAAATATTAACATGTGTCCTGTAAATAAATTAATTAATTAAAGCAAGCAAGCAAGCAAGCAAGATATATAGATAGATAGATAGATAGATAGATAGATAGATAGATAGATAGATAGATAGATAGATAGATAGATAGATAGATAGATAGATAGATAGATAGATAGATAGATAGATAGATAGAAACATCTGGACATTTATTTGTTTGTTTAGTTAAAATAAATATTAATAGCGTTATATTATTGCTCTGTCTCGCTGCATTTCATTGATGTCCGCGCCTGATGTGGTTTGGCCAGCATGCACAGCCTCCTCAGTGGTGATGAACATCTGGATGAGGTTCACTGTTTATGGCCTCTATGTCCACATCCGTGCTGCTGGGAGACGGAGCGACGCATGGCTACGGGCGCGTATCGCCACGCAATCAGTGCAGCAGTCAAACACCGCGCCGCCGCCAATGATGGTTTTTACCCCTTT
This sequence comes from Kryptopterus vitreolus, assembly GCA_030449085.1. Lineage (NCBI taxonomy): Eukaryota > Metazoa > Chordata > Actinopteri > Siluriformes > Siluridae > Kryptopterus > Kryptopterus vitreolus. The sequence continues at coordinate 603,060 of JACRUU010000006.1, forward strand.
TTCTGATTATACGCATTTACATTTTATTTACATGTTATATTAAGTACTGACACTGAATATATCATATATTTATACAGCTTTTTTGTTGCATTTTTCTGGGATGGACAAAAACCATGCATATGAAAATAATTGCAAACAATTAACATTTTGCAATTAACATATAGACAGAATATAGCAGTGTAGGTGGATTTCACCGATGTGGAAAGCTTCTTGATGATAGTGGATTAATACACCATGTAAAATAGTGCTCAACTTTATTACAAAATAAATAAATAAATAAACAGCGCTGAATTGCTAAAACGTGCTAAGAAATGTATGTGAACATGTGAACTATAGTAATAAATATTGACTAAACCATACAATATGCATCCAATTGTAACAAATAAGAAAACAGAGAAAACAAATCAATAACTATATATTAGTATTTTTGTTTAATGGAGGATTCTCTGTAAAGACGTGCATTAGAAATGTGCTTTTATCTGCAGAAAAGTCGCCACGGCTGACGTTGGTGGACGTCGCAGAGTGGGCAAGACCAAGAACAAGGCCAAATCTGAGCAGAAGAAACCACCAGGGGGCGCCACTGAGGAAAAGCACTGACTCGAAAACGTGAGTCAGGAGAAGTCGATCCTGAAATCGACATCCGGTTATTAATCGCCAAGAATTACAAGAATTATGGACACTTTTAATATTTATTTAATATTCTTTAATTGACATTGTATGACTTAAACCGCCACATTGTTTTTGTTTATTAAAAATGTGTCTAAACATTGCTCTTTTTAGACGCGGAATAGATCCGAGTTTCCCAGCGATCACCGCACGACCCACAAAATCCCATCCGGGAGAAAACGGCACACGACGAAAAGCTCTAAACGTAGGTCAAAGGTTAATTACTGCGCCCTGTGGGGGACTGTGAGCGTTTATTGACCGGGTGTGTTGGTTGTGTTTTAAAAGGATCTCCCAGCTCCGATTGGCTCTCCGTGTAGATCCGGGTGGTTAGTGTTATGGGTCCCGAATCCTCAGCGCATCCCTCTGGGTTTTAAAAGGTGACCAATCAGGAGACGGCTGAAAAAAAAACATCAATAATAATAATAACATATAGGAGCGAATTAAATGCAAAGGTGGTCGCTTCTTCATTCTGTTCTTCCAGCGTCGGCCCTGAATCACCACGCTGCACGATAAAGGATGTAATGTGTCTCCCGGCTGCTCACACACGCACCACATGTGACTCAGTGAGTAAATCCGATCTTAAAGCTTTGGCTCTGACGTCGTAGCGTCCCGCCTGATACGGTTCCTCTCCACCAGAACCGCAAAGGAGCGAAGAAGAGGGTGCGCTTCCAGCTCTGCCATTCACCCTCGAGATTTCACCCCAGCCAGCAGGGGGCGTCAGCGGCTGCAGGTCACGAGGCAGGCGAGGCAGGCGACGGACTCCCGAGTGCGTTTCCGTTGAAGAACAGAGCCGTCGTTTTGCACGGTGCTCATGAGAGGAACATCAGGAGAGCGAATCAGGAGACGCCGGCTTCGCTTTACAAACTGGACAGCAAGGTGAAGATTTCAACATAATGTCACATAAACACTGGAATTTGTTTGTATAGTTAAATGTAACTATAATTGGATAAAAAATATGATGTGTTTTTTCTATTATTTATGTTATTACATGATTTGTGCAGACAGCAAAGGAGGACGTTGACTGGGACAGACTAAGGACACAGCCGTACCTCTGGAAGAGACACAACGTCCCTCTTGAGGGCTTCAGTCCACAAGGGGGCGCCAGAGGAAGTCAGGAGACAGGCAGGTCTTATCCTGGTTCGAAAGCGAGCTCAGATCGAACGCTTTGCAGCCCACAGTGTACAGGTGAGGTGTGGCCTCTGTCAATCACAGTGCAGGAGGTGTGGCCTCTGTATCTATCAATCACAGTGTAGGAGGTGTGGCCTCTGTATCTATCAATCACATTGAAGTAGGTGTGGCCTCTGTCAATCACAGTGCAGGAGGTGTGGCCTCTGTATCTATCAATCACAGTGCAGGAGATGTGGCCTCTGTATCTATCAATCACAGTGTAGGAGGTGTGGCCTTTATATGTGTCAATCACAGTGCAGGAGGTGTGGCCTCTGTCAATCACAGTGTAGGAGGTGTGGCCTCTGTCAATCACAGTGCAGGAGGTGTGGCCTCTGTCAATCACATTATAGGAGGTGTGGCCTTTATATGTGTCAATCACAGTGTAGGAGGTGTGTCTTCTTTGTCAGTCATAATGTAGGAGTTGTGGCCTCTATATGTGTCAATCACAGTGTAGGAGGTGTGGCCTCTGTCAATCACAGTGTAGGAGGTGTGGCCTCTGTCAATCACATTGTAGGAGGTGTGGCCTCTGTTAATCACAGTGTAGGAGGTGTGGCCTTTGTTAATCACAGTGTAGGAGGTGTTGCCTCTGTATCTATCAATCACAGTGTAGGAGGTGTGGCATATTTGTCAGTCACAATGTAGGAGGTGTGGCCTCTGTCAATCACAGTGTAGGAGGTGTGGCCTCTGTATGTGTAAATCAAAGTGTAGGAGGTGTGGCCTCTGTCAATCAAAGTGTAGGAGGTGTGGCCTCTGTCAATCACAATGTAGGAGGTGTGGCCTCTGTCAATCATAGTGTAGGAGGTGTGGCCTCTGTATGTGGCAGTCACAATGTAGGAGGTGTGGCCTCTGTCAATCACAGTGTAGGAGGTGTGGCCTCTTTGTCAGTCAAAATGTAGGAGGTGTGGCCTCTGTATGTGTCAATCACAGTGTAGGATCTAGGTCTAGTTGTGGGTCTGTCCATCTTTATGAAAGAAGCATGACCAGCATTCCTTTTCACATAGTGTGTATGCGTGTGTGTGTGTGTGTGTGTATGTGTGTGTGTGTGCATGTGCATGTGTGTGTGTGTGTGCGTGTGTGTGTATGTGTGTGTGTGTGTGTGTTCATGCCCAGGTCTCACAACACGTGCGTGTGTAAAAAAGATGCTGCGTTACAGTCGATGCACTCATCCACTGCACTCTCACACGAAGCACTGTCGAGGAACCGAGTCAGAACTGGACATGACCATCTACAGCTCTTCTGTATTTACTGAACATCAGCAGGAACACGGAGTAAGAGAGAGAGAGAAAACACACACACACACACACACACAGCATTATTACAGTACACCATGTTTATGTGTTTGTGATGTATGTGCAGATATTAAACAGAGATGAACGGTGTGTGAGAGACGGTGAAGGTGCTGTCGCTCCTCCCAACTCGGAATTGGACTCCAGACGCTTCACCCATGAGCTCCACGGTGAGACAGACACAGGAGATCTGCCTCTCTCTGACTCCGCCCCTTTCTGTTCCTTGTGTTTCCAATTGTATTTCTGTCTCTCTGTAACCCTGTCTGTCTCTCGCTGTCTCTCTATAACCCTCTCTCTCTCTATCTGTCTCTCTATAACCCTCTCTCTCTCTCTCTGTCTCTCTCTCCTGTCTCTGCTATAACTCTCTCTCTATCTGTCTCTCTATAACTCTCTCTCTCTGTCTGTCTCTCTATAACCCTGTCTCTCTCTGTCCATCTCTCTCTCTATACTCTCTATATCTCTCTCGGGGTCGGTCTCTCATAGACCTCTCTGTCTCTCTATCTGTCTCTCTATACCCTGTCTCTCTCTCTGTAACGCCTGTCTGGTCTCTCTATCTCTCTAAACTCTGTCTGTCTCTCTATCATCTCTATAACCTGTCTGTTCTCTATACTGTCTCTCTATACCCTCTCTCTCTCTATCTGTCTCTCTATAACCCTCTCTGTCTCTCTCTGTCTCTCTATAACTCTCTCTGTCTCTCTATAACCCCCTCTGTCTCTCTATCTGTCTCTCTATAACCCTCTCTGTCTCTCTATCTGTCTCTCTATCTGTCTCTCTATAAAACCCTCTCTCTCTCTATCTGTCTCTCTATAACCCTCTCTGTCTCTCTCTGTCTCTCTATAACTCTCTCTGTCTCTCTATAACCCCCTCTGTCTCTCTCTGTCTCTCTATAACCCTGTCTGTCTCTCTATCTGTCTCTCTATAACCCTCTCTGTCTCTCTCTGTCTCTCTATAACCCTCTCTGTCTCTCTCTGTCACTCTATAACCCTATCTGTCTCTCTATCTGTCTCTCTATAACCCCCTCTGTCTCTCTATCTGTCTCTCTATCTGTCTCTCTCTAACCCCCTCTGTCTCTCTATCTGTCTCTCTATAAACCTGTCTGTCTCTCTCTGTCTCTCTATAACCCTGTCTGTCTCTCTATAACCCTCTCTGTTCTCTCTGTCACTCTCTAACCCTGTCTCTCTCTCTATCTGTCTCTCTATAACCCTCTCTGTTCTCTCTGTCACTCTATAACCATATCTGTCTCTCTATCTGTCCCCCTATAACCCTGTCTGTCTCTCTATCTGTCTCTCTATAACCCTGTCTGTCTCTCTCTGTCTCTCTATAACCCTCTGTGACTCTCTCTCTCTGTTTCTCTATAACCCTATCCGTCTCTCTCTCTGTCTCTCTTAACTCTCTCTGTCTCTCTATAACCCTCTCTGTCTCTATCTGTCTCTCTCTCTCTCTATAACCCTGTCTGTCTCTCTATCTGTCTCTCTATAACCCTGTCTGTCTGGCTATTGTTGCTCTCTCTTCCATCACCTTTGTGTGTGTGTGTGTGTGTCACCTCGTTTTCTTGTGCTCTGCTTTTATCATTGTCTATCTATTTTTCCCTCCCTCCCTCTCTCCCTCTCTATCTCTCTCCCCCTCTCTCTCTGTAGAGACCTCTAATCTCACTCCTAACCCTAGTCCATATCAGAGGTTCCTCCCCGGAGCAGTGGAACCCTGGGGAGGAAGAAGCACTACAGAACATCTGTACACCTCCCCACCAGTGGGCTCTCGGAGGTTCTGAGTGGGTTCTCAAACCCCCTGGATGGATCCTGTCTCACCAGCTGGAGAAGGCTGAACCTCTCTGTTTTCTACCAACAACAACAACAACAAAAACAACAACCAAATAAAACAATCTGGATTGAGTTATTTTTATTCTTGAGTTGTATTGCATTATGGGAACACATGAACATGACCTGCAAGTTTGTTTCAGTGAGCATGGTAACCCCCACACACACACACACACACACACACACACACACACACAACACGAAGGCACAGCTGTGCACTTCTCACACCCAGCTTCTGTCCCGATGCCAGAGGACCTCCATTCCCACCACACACACACACACACACACACCCACAGCCTGTGTTTCCATGAGCTTGAGAGCAACATGCCTGTATGTGTGTGTGTGTGTGTGTGTGTGCGTGAAAGAGTTTGAGAGGCCGAGCGGTCCTTCCTTTCTGAGGAGAGATTTTCCAAAGCGGTTGCCCAGATCCTCACACTCTCGGTCTCTCAGCCGCTCGGGGATTTTCACCTCCACCTGTCGAACCTCGCTCTGGCAACAACACCCAGCCGAGCCCCTGACGTCAGCCGCAAGGAAAGACCACGCCGTTACCCCGAGGTGTAATTACACACGGCGCATTCTTAACACGCCCGGGAGCGCCTCACACACAGCGTACGGACGCGCCACGTCTTCCAGGTACCCTTCCGTTACTCCGCGTAAGGGTTAAACAGAGGACACGCCCACTGAGACGGTAACGAAGGAGCGAACGAATCCCGAGGTGGCCAAGATGCGCACCAGAGAGCGTGCCTGAGTGAAATGTAATCCCAGGGGCTCGGGACGGGGCTTATGCAAGAAAGAAAACACCATCGTGTGTTGTTATGGCAAAACGATCAACACTGGGTTAACGAGGCTGAACGTCATCTTACCAGTGCGGGCGAAGATCATCAAAAACGAACAAATTATTTCATATAATTATATTATTATTATTTTATAGCACTATTATTATTATTATTATTATTACCACACAGTTTTTAATTCTTTTTTTTTCTTTCTTGTGTCCCCACAAAAGAGTCCCCAGAAAAGAGTCCCCACAATGTAATAAAGTGTGTAACACACAGGTAAAAAACCCAGGCGAAAACAAGCCATTTGTGCGTGCTGTGGAATGTGCGCGGGGTCTCCCGTGTGTTTAATATGGTCCGATGGCGTCAGTGTGTGTGTGTGTGTGTGTGTGTGTGTGTGTGTGTGTGTTTGTGTTTGGTCAGGGTTTTAATGTCTTCACAAACAGTATAACGAGATCGTTAGTGGGCGGTTGCCGGGCAGAAATGAGAGACTTCGGCGTCTCGGTGTGTTTCGGATGCTGCAGCTGCTGTATGTCATAAACCCTAGGGTGTGTGTGTGTATGTGTGTGTATGTGTGTGTGTGTGTGTGTGTGTGTTGCGTCTGATCTGGAAGCGTTTGACACAATTAGACTTGGGCCTGGACCCTGGATAAAGCCGTCTTTTGATGCGCGTTGACTCAGGGAAAAAGTGAGCGCCTCGGCGGACCGCCTGGATTCGTTCACGCTAACAAGCAAATCATTGTGATGAGTGTGTGATTCGGGGTAAACAGATGACCTGATGGATGGATCCCGCACAGAAAGAGAGAGAGAGAGAGGGAGGGAGGGAGAGAGTGTGAAAGAAAGTTCATAATTCCCCCTGATCTCATCGAGGTCGCGGCGATCGTTAGCATAAATGTAAAAATAAATAAATTCCCACCGCACGTCCGTGTGTTTGCAGAGCCGTATTAAATTATTTAAAGTTTTTCAGTTTCGCACCCCCGACCCCCCCCCCCCCCCGCCGCCCCCCCCCCAAAAAAAAAAAAAAAAAAAAAACAGGGGGACGTACTCTGTTCTGAAGGGGAGAACCAGGCACCCACCCCAGGTGAAAAGCCAGGTCGTGTGTGCCCCCCCTGGCGGGGGGACACGAAGCAAACCAAGCCAGGATCGTGTGAAGGAAGCTCGGGAAAATAAACCAGGCAACGGCCCTTATCTGGAGCTTATCCCGTGGTTTAAGGGGCCAAAAAAGAAGGAGGGGACGGGTGGCGCATTGGTGGTGGCGGAAGCTCGGCAAACATCATCGGGGGTCCCTCAGAGGACTCCCTGTGTGCCAATGTGTTTCAAGGCTCATCTCGGGGGTCCCCTCTGTATCGTGTCCTCGCCTGAAGGAATGGGGGGGGGGGATCCCAGGGCAGAATAAACAGAATTTTGCAGACGGCGTGTCCTTATTTAGAGCTTATCCAGGGTTAAGGGCCTTTAAGCTCAGGAAGGGCCTTGGCTGGGGGGACCCTTGGATCCCATTTATCCCCTGGCAGATTGGTGTCATAAACAGGTCATTTTAAGGTTGGTTTATGGCCCAGGATGGTGGAACTCCTTTTTGGTGGGAGACGGACCTTAGGCAAGCTTAGCCCGGGTAGAGGTGAAGAAGCTCGCTTAGGTCGCCCCAGATAAGGTGGCTCCTGGGGGTCCCTATGTGCAAGGCCATCAAGCCGTTGCTCGCCTGAAGGGGGGGGGGGATCCCAGGGCAGAATAACAGAATGCAGACGGCCCTTATTTAGAGCTTATCCAGGGTTAAGGGCCTTGCTCAAGGGCCCACTAGTGGCTGCTTGGTGGTGGCGGGATTTAAACCTGGTCCAGAGGACAGGTGGGGTCATGGTTTACGGTTAAGGCATTGGATTCTGCTATCACCAAGCTGCTACTCCTTGGGCCCTTGAGGAAGGCCCTTAATCCCGCATATAGGTGCTTAGTTGTGGGAATGTGAATAAAAGTTCTTCACTGTCCCAATCCCAGTGTATTTCCATAGCAGCTCGGGAAAATTACCCCCCCCCCCATCGCAGGTCCACGGATGTTACTGAGGACCTCATGTCCCCGCATTGCTTAACCCAGTCGTCCGTGTGTGTTCGTTACAGGTGTGTGTTAAAGCTGATAAACATCCAGCAGCTATTTCACACGGCCCTGATTTCAAGTGGACAGCTGAACGCGCACAAGGGGGCACATTTTGACTTCGCATGACCTTTGACCTCTTGAGCTGGCGTCAGTGGTGAGTGAGACGCAGCTGATTCCACACACACACACACACACACACACACACACA
>JACRUU010000006.1:616057-626057 GCA_030449085.1 Kryptopterus vitreolus
GTAAACACTTCTCTGTTCTCGAAATATGTCCTTAAGTATGGTCTGAAACTGTGACGCCCAAAAAAATCTAATCAGCAAGCATGTGGAAGGGATTTGTACCTGTTTACATCACAGGCTACGGAGGAATAAAACACGAATCCGATCTAATACAAAGTGGATGAGGATTACAGGTGCCAAGATTTATGATCATTCAGTTGATTTCCATTTCCATTTTTCCACTTTAATCAGATTCACCAGACTCTGTTTTCATACATCAGACTCCTTTTTTTATCCTATTTATCAGACTCATCAGATTCTTAGCTCATTGTTTTTTTTTTATATATCGGACTATTTTTGAATTTTTCGATCGGTCTCTCAGACTTTGATCAGATTCGTCAAACTCTGTTTTCATACATCAGACTCTTTTTAAAAAAAATCTGATTCATCAGACAGATGTTTTATGTGTGATTGGACTTGTTGTCATTATTTGATCAGATGCTAAAAGACTTTTGTTCTTTGATCAGATTCATCAGATGGTGTTTAAATGCATCAGACTCGTTTATACAGATTAAAATTAGGAATATATTTAAAGAAGATGAATATAATTAAATATAACTCAGAAATAAGTTTAAAAAATATATATATATACTATATATATATATATATATATATATATATATATATATATATATATATATATATATATATATATATATATATATGTGTATATGTACACAATTAGCCACAAATATCACATGCTGGTGTTGATTTGATTCGTGTGTTTCGCAAACCAGGTTAAATCAGGGCAGTGTATTAACGGGATGTTTGCTTCTTCTTAGCACTATTACCTAACTGAAAGGTCAGTGTGTGTGTGTGTGTGTGTGTGTGTGTGTGTGTGTGTGTGTGTGTGTGTGATGTGAAGATTGAGAGAGAGAGAGAGAGAGAGAGAGAGACCTCCTTATTCACTTTGCTCAATTTTTCTGTGTTCTTATGTCAGAGAGGGCCGGCCTCTCTCTCTCTCTCTCGCTCTCTCTCTCTCTCTCTCCGCTCTCTCTCTATCTATCTCTCTCTCTCACCCCTCTCTCTTTCTCTCTCTCAGCACCACCCAGCCTCTTTCTTCTCACCCCTCTCTCTCTCTCTCTCTCTCTCAACCCTCTATCTCTTTCTCTCTCTCTCTCTCTCTCACCCCACCTCCCCGCACCTCTTCTCTCTCAACCCGCGCTCTCTCTCGCTCTCTCTCTTCTTAACCCTCTCTCTCTCTCTCTTCTCTCTCTCTCGCTCTCTCTCACCCCACCCTCTCTCTCTCTCTCTCACCCTCTCTCTCTCTCTCTTCTCTCTCTCTCTCACCCCTCTCTCTCTCTCTCTCTCTCTCTCTCTCTCTCTCTCTCTCTCTCTCTCTCTCTCTCTCTCACCCCACCTCTTTCTCTCTCACCCCTCTCTCTCTCTCTCTCTCTCTCTCTCTCTCTCTATCTCGCTCTCTCTCTCTATCTGTCTCTCTCACCCCCCTCTCTCTCCCCCCTCTCTCTGTCGCACTCTCTCTCTCTCTCCCTCTCTCTATCTTTCTCTCTCTCTCTTTTTCTCCTTGACTCTCTATAAGGTGACCCGCTCCAGCTGTGATCTCCTATTAAACTCCACGAGCCTCACACTCGCACTGTCTCTCTCTCTATCTATCTCAGGTCTCTCTCTCTCGGTCTCTCTCTCTCTCTCTCCCTGGACTTGAGTGGAGATTTCTCACCGGTGACTCGACTCCCTGAGCTACATTTGGAACACGATAAACATCAACAACAGCGTTGGAGTCAGACTCGGAGTCTTTCTGACATTTCTGACTGGAACTCGGATTTTTGTATTTATTTGTATATTATAATTTGGGAGTATTATTAGCGGGTGAGATGTTTTCTCCAGGCGCTGTGAGGATGCAGGAGCTCGTGGTTAGTGTGCTGCTGCTGCTGCCGCTGTTTATTCTCCGTGTTGCTGGAGAAGTGAGTACACAGGATCTATTCAGACGTTTCAGTGATGCTGTTTTTTTACTTATTGATTAAAAACAGCAACTTTTTGTTTGTTTTTTTGTTTGTTTGTTTGTTTCGTCATGATGATTATAATCGACCCGGTGCTCGAGGTTTGGAAAATTGGGTGCAATTTAGACAATTACTGACATGACAGGGAGTCTTTTGTTTGCCAAAGACATAATTATGTAATAGATAGATAGATAGATAGATAGATAGATAGATAGATAGATAGATAGATAGATAGATAGATAGATAGATAGATAGATAGATAGATAGATAGATAGATAGATAGATAGATAGATAGATAGATAGATAGATAGATAGATAGATAGATAGATCTATAGATTCGATTATATAATTATTACAAATATTTCTAAATAAATAAGGGGCAGAGCTTGAAAACTAGGCTCTATGTATATATATATATATATATATATATATATATATATATAGATATATATATATCTTATATATATATATATATATATGCATTGAGCCTAGTTTCAAGCGCTGCCCCTTATCCATACGGTTTCAATGCATTATATCTTCAAATAGTTTGTCACATGCACATATATATTATATATATATTATATATATATATATATATATATATATATATATATGCTCTATGTATGTGTATATATAATATATATATATATATAATATTACATATAGCCTAATTTCAAGCTCCGCCCCATTGATATATACATTGATATATATATCATATATATATATATATATATATAATTTATTAAATTGTTTTATATGAATTTCTGAGGACTGTTGAAGGATTCCCTGAAAACAATTTTGCATTTTAGTTTTAAGGTTCGTATGTTATAGGCTCCGCCCACTTTCGTATTTACTCCCAATAAGCACATTTTGCGCACTAAGAAGAACATGATCGACTAACCCTAACCCTAGGACAGTAGGAAATGTCACTGTGGTAGGCTGCACATGGGATTCCCCGCATATGTGTGTGTGTGTGTGTGTGTGTGTGTTTGGCCGAGAGAACTATATAAAACGAGGATGAGAACGATGTATATTGTGTATTAGCTCTACTGTGTCTACTCCGTCCTCCATCTCACACCACACTCACACATTTTTACTACAAGTGAAAGCATGGACAGGTCCGGGTGGGTTGAGCAGACAAGAAGTTTTCTGAAGTAGATGATGTCATTGCGAGCTGTATCCTCACCCTCATTTCCGCCCCCCCCCCCTTTCCACCACCCAGGTAACGCGAGGCTGTCCAGGGCCTTGCTCATGCCCGCTGAAGCCCCCCTCGTGCCCAGTAGGCGTGAGCTTGGTGCTGGACGAGTGTGGCTGCTGTAAGGTGTGTGCGCAGCAATTTAATCAGGACTGCGGACGGGATAAACCGTGCGACCACATTAAAGGCCTGCGCTGCCACCTAGGGGCAGGAGGAGACCCTCAGCGTGGCCTGTGCAGAGGTGTGGAACACAAAAAAAAAACAAGAGGTCCATCAAGGGATTACATTGGTAATTAAACATGTGTGTGTGTGTGTGTTGACGTGTGTCTCACAGCTGACTCTCAGGGTCGCCCGTGCGAGTTCGGAGGGCGCGTGTACCAGCACGGCGAGGATTTCCAGCCCGGCTGCGAGCACCAGTGCAGCTGCATGGACGGCGTTGTGGGTTGCATGCCACTCTGCCCCCACCACCTACCCGTGCCCACCTGGCAATGTGCCAACCCTCGCTTGGCGACGCCCCCGGGCCGCTGCTGCGAGGAGTGGGTGTGTGATGATGACAATCGCATCGATGAAGAACCTCGTGACTTGACGCCTGAACGGACGCGTACCAACCACATCGACAAACTGCAGAGCGCCTTCACCGCCAGAGCAGTAGATAACGCCCAAGGTATGATATATATATATATATATATATATATATATATATATATATATAAAAACAATGCAATAACAATGCTCACTAAATGTGATGTTTGTTTCCTCAGAGTGGACAACGCTGCCTGTGTCCCGAGTCCCGATTTCATCCCATTGCGTTCCTCAGACCACAGACTGGTCCGAATGCTCCGCCTCCTGCGGTTTCGGCATGTCCAGCCGCGTGACCAACGAGAACCCGTGGTGTAAACTGATCCGCGAGACGCGCCTCTGTCGGGTCCACGAATGCGCCGCGACACCTGCTGTCAGGGTAAAAACGCCGCTGCAAATACAACCATTTCAACTACAATCCCATTTCACATCTGGAGCTCAGTGGTTTAGGTGGACCAGAAGGTCGCAGTTTCAAATCCCACCACCTTGCTCTTCAGCAAGGCCCTCAAATGCCCAGTTGTAGGTCGCTACGGATAAGGGCGTCTACCAAATTCCGTAAATATAATTCAATTAATATGTCAATAACATGCTAATTCAATATTAACGCGCAATTAACTTTAATATCTGTTTTGACCGCTATTTATTTATTTATAATCTAAATACATGCGTATTAAAGATGCGAAACACAACACTTGTTTTTACTCAGATATTTGTTTACTCAAAAAAACAATAACAAATAATATGCAAATGATTTCATTAATAATAATAATAATAATAATAATAAAATTGTTATTTATTGTTGTTTTATTGTTGTTTATAGTTGTTGTGCTTATTGCTCTATGCTGTACGGTGACCTTGAGTGATTTGAATCAATAAAATGTATTATTATAATAATTATTATTATTATTATTAATAGAGAAAGAAAAAGTATTTAACATTATATTATAATGTAAGGTCATAATATTTGTTTATTATTAATATCCTTTTTACTGTCTCTTATTTTTACATTTTATAAGAAAAAAATGCGAAAAGAAACGTATTTGCGTGGAATAAGAACTGTCTGGAGTCGTCATCACTAATGTTTATCGCTGTTGTTGTTGTTGTTGTTGTTGTTTACAGAAAGGACAGAAGTGCAGACGGACGCTGAGGTCGCGGGAGCCGGAGCGCATCTGGTTCGGCGGCTGCGCTACGGCGCGGCGGTACCGGCCCAAAACGTGCGGCGCTTGCGGCGACGGCAGATGTTGCCGTCCGTCCGAGACTCGCACCGTGCGCCTTCGCTTCCGCTGCCCCGGCGGAGAGAACGTGACGCGGAACGTCATGTGGATCCGCCGCTGCCACTGCAGCCACGCCCACTGCCTCGCCGCCGACACGCCTCCTTCTGTCAGCCTGCACAACGACATCCATACCTTCTCACACTGATCACACACACACACACACACCTGGTCACTTTCTTTGGAGGCACCACGGCGATGCTTCCGCTAACAAACGAGAAGAAGTCTCTCGTGCAAAAGAAAACGCACCCCAAACCTGAGAGACCTCTGATTGGCTGCTCCTGGTTCACGCTAATTATATCGCTTCATTGTTTATACACATATTTTATGATTGGACGCGCATGGAAATGAAGATCCATCCTGATGTCGAACAGATTTAGATTTAGGAAAAGGAAACAAAAACACCTCAAGTGCCTCCGGAGGATCGACACTGTTTGTTTGTTTGCTCACTTGGCTTTATTTATTCCTCCTTTCTGACCACAAACACTTCTAGATATTAAAAAAGAGAGAGAGTCTTCACGACACGCACTATTTCTAGAGAAACGTGGACACGCTGAGAAATGTGATTTAATCTCCTGCCAGGTCGGAACGCGACGCGGTGAATTCGCCAAGACGGAAATCAGATCGAAAATACTGAAAAAATACTGTTTTCTGTTTTTTTTTTTTTTTTTTTTACTTTGTATCATTCAGTTTTGTTGTTTTTTGCTAATAGATAACATTAGTTCTGACTGTGTGTGTGTGTGTGTGTGTGTGTGTGTGTGTACAGTATACAGGCTTCACAGTCAGTGGAGTGACAGTGATTTTTACACATGGCTCCATTTTTCGGGGTGTTTTCGCTTTCAGTTCTCTGTGCTGCTTCTTTCTGTAAGTGTGTGTGTGTGTGTGTGTGTGTGTGTGTGTGTGTTTGACTGATGATCTTCAATGCTGAAGTTAAGTATAGCAAATAAAATGTTTAAAAGATGACATGTTTCTGTTGTTTTATATATCCAGACAGATAGATAGATAGATAGACAGAGAGGTATTGAGACAAATAGATGGATCAATGGATGTATGGACGGACAGATAGATAGAGAGATGGACGGATGGACAGACAGATAGACAGACAGGTAGATAGACAGATGGATAGATAGAATTGAGATAGATAGATAGAATTGAGATAGATAGATAGATAGATAGATAGAATTGAGACAGATAGATAGATATACATTCAGACTGATAGACAGACAGACAGACAGACAGATATATAGATAGACAGACAGACAAACAGATAGATAGATAGGTAGATAGATGTTGGGAGGTGGGAGCTCAGTAGGCCACTGAACCGGAAGGTTGCTGCTTCAAATCCCCACTACCAAGCTGCAACTAGTGGGCCCCTGAGCAAGGCCCTTAATCCTCAGTCGCTCAGTTGTAAGTTGATAGGGAAAAGGGCGTCGGGCTAAATAAATAAAAACAGACCAATAAAGAGAGAGACTCGTTTACTGTCTACATTTCCAATTTTCTTGTCTCCTGCCGCTCACAACACGTCTCAGCAAACATCACAAGCTTCACCTACATTCCACACACACACACACACACACACAGCTTTACAATCTCCCGTCCTCTCGCTGTCCACAACATCCCCCACACAACACACTCAACCCACTCCAGTAATCCGCAATGTTTCACTTACATTTGAAAAACATCGGAACAGGAAGTGGAATTTAAATCTCTTGCGTGCTGTTGGATTGTGTGTTGGTGATCAGCAGATCCCACCAATAAAAGTGATTTAGCGGTTAGCACGTTCGCCTCACACCGTCAGGGTCCGGGTTCGATTCCCGTCTCGGCCATGTGTGTGTGGAGTTTGTGCATGTTCTCCCCGTGCCTCAGGGGGTTTTTCTCCGGGTTCTCCGGTTTCCTCCCCCGGTATAAAAACATGCACGGTAGGTTGATTGGCACCTTGTTAAATTGTCCCTAGTGTATGAATGTGTGTGTGTATGTGTGTGTGTGTGTGTGTGTGTGTGTGATGGGTTGGCATTCCATCCAGGGTGTATCCTGCCTTAATACCCATAGACGCCTGAGATAGACACAGTCTCCCCGTGACCCGAGGGAAGATCGGATAAAGCGCTAGAAAATGAATGAATGAATGAATGAATGTAGTTAAATACACAATTGGAAACACTTCAGTATATATACATAAAAAATAAATACATTTATTCCTTACTGCATATTAATAAACAACATGGTCAAATATGGATGTAAATGAATTAGAATCATGGCGTGGGACATAGCGGAGGGGGGGGGTGTGAATAAATAACGTCTTTTTCTCTCCTCTGCGTCACGTGTGACGTAAAACCCGGCCGTAGTTCTCGTAATATCTCTTTTTAACCACGAGGAATCTAAAGGTCGTATATGTTTGCTCGTCCTGATGTGGACTTCCAAATGATCACCCAGGTTTCCGTTGACAACAAGAAGAACGTCTCAAAACAGGGAACGGAAACGTAAATTGTTAGACGAGGGAAAGAGAAAAGAGCGAAATGGAAAGGTTGGTGTTTATCCGGCGCACAACATTAGATTCGGCCTTGAATTTGAACTTGCAGCCTACAAACAGGACATACTTTCATCTTCCTTTCCTTTTTCTGCCTCTTGATCGCGCCTTTATCGACTCACCAGTCATTCATTCATTCATTCATTCATTCATTCATCTTCTACCGGAGTCTGTGTCTATCTCAAGGCGTCTATGGGCATTAAGGCAGGATACACCCTGGATGGAATGCCAACCCATCACAGGACACACACACACACACACACACACATTCATACACTAGGGACAATTTTCCAAGGTGCCAATCAACCTACCGTGCATGTTTTTGGACCGGGGAAGGAAACCGGAGAACCCGGAGAAAAACCCCCTGAGGCACGGGGAGAACATGCACAAACTCCACACACACATGGCCAAGACGGGAATTGAACCCGAACCCTGGAGGTGTGAGAGGAAAATGTGCTAACCACTAAACCACCGTGTGCCCTCTTGCCAGTCATTATACAGTCAATACCAACACCAATCATATCACGCAGTATTCCAAAAACATCTATAAAACAATATTAATATTAATACTACAATATTATAAGGACTAGCTATATATATATATATATATATATATATATATATATATATATTTTTTTCGAAATTGTTCACTTATTTCTAATCTTTAACATTTTCGTAAGGAACTATTTTACCTACACATTTTTTCTCAATACTGTTACATTTATTTTGTAATTCAGTGTTGTAACGGTATTACGTCATTACAAAATGATGAAAAAAAATGAAATTTCAAATGAAAAAAATACAAAATTTGTTACACTTACTGAGAAATAAAAATGTGTAATTAAATTAGTTACTTGTGAAAATGTTAAAGATTTTACAAATAGTGTAGAATGTGAACAATTTCGCGTAAAATCAGTGTTTTACAATACGGCATGAGTTCGAAAAATAGCACTTATTTTGTTTGAAACTTTACATACATATATTTACATACACATGTATACATTTATACGATAACTGCAGGTACGGGTGAGAAGTTGACCCTGTTCTGAAACTCTGCTGCCCTCTACTGGTACTCTCTAGAATTAACTGCAGACGGATGGAGGCTCTATAAAGGTGTACACAGGATTAAACATGTAAAGAGTTGTAAAGGGCATCGTAAAAATGCTATTTTATAATATTCATTCATTCACTTCATTCATTCATCCTCATCTCATTCATCTTCTACCGCTACTTTACCACCGCTTTATCCGATCTTCCCTCGGGTCACGGGGAGTCCTGTGCCTATCTCAGGTGTCTATGGGCATTAAGGCAGGATACACCCTGGATGGAATGCCAACCCATCACACACACACACACACACACACACACACACACACACACACACACACACACACACACACACACACACACATTCATACACTAGGGACAATTTTCCAAGGTGCCAATCAACCTACCGTGCATGTTTTTGGACCGGGGGGAGGAAACCGGAGAACCGGAGAACCCGGAGAGAAAAAAACCCCCTGAGACACGGAGGAGAACATGCACAAACTCCACACACACATGGCCGAGACGGGAATCGAACCCGGACCCTGGCGGTGTGAGGCGAACGTGATAACCACTAAACCACCGCGTCCCCTATTTTTTGTTATAATATTTAAAATATATATTTAATTATAATTATACTTGAGCACTGGTGTTAAAATTCATTCCTCAGGTAGAAGTGTATATATTGGGGTTTAAAACGTCTTTTGTAGAAGTTGAAGTCGAGCTTTTTACTCGAGGAAAAGTGTAAAAGTCCTGGTTTCCAAACGACTTAAAGTATAAAAGTACGAAGGACAAAAGTGTAGGTTGCGATGGATCACGTACAAACCAACAGGGTGTCGGAATGGTATATGTTTATATCTCATCCAGTCATATTCACTCTATCCGGATGGAGATGTTTATAGGGTTTTTGTTTTTTGTTTTTTTTTTTATTAATGAAAACGAGTTAAAATCAAATAAAAGTCAAATATAATAAATATCGCTACCCAATAGGAAGGTATTTTATTGGCCAACAAGTGAACGTTTTTTCACTCAACATGGTTATTTCAGTATTTTATTATGTTATTTAAGTATCTTATTATGTTATTTAAGTTCTTATTATGTTATTTTAAGTATCTTATTATGTTATGTTATTTAAGTATCTTATTATGTTATTTAAGTATTTTATTATGTTATTTAAGTATCTTATTATGTTATTTAAGTATCTTATTATGTTATTTAAGTATCTTATTATGTTATTTAAGTATCTTATTATGTTATTTAAGTATCTTATTAGTTTATTTAAGTTATTTGTTATTTAAGTATCTTATTATGTTATTTCAGTATCTTATTATGTTTTTATTTATTATCAGTATCTTATTATGTTATTTTCAGTATTTTATTATGTTATTTCAGT
>JACRUU010000006.1:631057-643557 GCA_030449085.1 Kryptopterus vitreolus
CAAACTCCACACACACATGGCCGAGACGGGAATCGAACCCGGATCCTGGCGGTGTGAGGCGAACGTGCTAACCGCTAAGCCATCGTGTGCCCATAATAAATCATTTAATTAATTAAATAAATAATTTATATATATATATATATATATATATATATATATATATATATATATATATATATATATATATATATATATATATATATATATATATATATATGAATGGACTTTATATATATATTTATAACATCTGTTACAATTAGTTTTACAAATAGTAGTTACACGCATGACATACATGGAACACTGACTCGCTTAACTCACTGACTCACTGATTGGAGTCTGGGAATGACATCCAGGATCCCGTCGCTTTCTTCCCCCCCCCCCCCCCCCCCCCCCCCCCCCCCCCCCCCCCCCCCCCCCCGACACCAGAGTCAAATAGGTGTCAAATTCCAAACTCCACCCGGAGTACAAAATAAATAAATAAATAAGGCGCGTGCTGTGGACCGTGACGCTGTTTTGATTCAGACGAGTCGGGTCGGATTGTGCAGCTCTTACTTCTATTTGCATCAGACTCATTTCCATTATGCAGGTTTTTTTTTTTTAACCCGGGGCTTCAAAGCGTTGGAGATAACCGGATGGTAACGTTGCTGAGACGAGCTCCAGACGACTGACGATGCGCTCAGTGATTGTCACTCATCTTCTCTCTCTCTCTGTGTGTGGTGTGTGTGTGTGTGTGTGTGTGTGTGCGAGTGTGTGTGTGTGTGTTTCAGGTTGTTTGGACACACAGGTGCATGCAGTGCCTGCGGTCAGTCCATCCCTCCCAGTGAGATGGTGATGAGGGCGCAGGGTAACGTCTACCACCTCAAGGTGAACGCCTCGACCCGTCTACTCTCACCCAAACAAACACTCGCCTCCTTTCACCTCCGCTCCGTCCCGAAACACCACGTCTGTCTGTGATTGGGCGGGGGGGGGGGCAAACAAACAAACAAACAAACAAATACCAATTAATCCAGTACTAAATGGACATGATCATAAACCTGAGAATCATTTGTCTTCTCTATTTGCCTTATTTATTATTTATTTATTTAATTGATTATGCAATTGTTTGTTTATTTCCATGAACCCATAGTGTAGATTCACTTAATTCTATCTGTCTGTCTGTCTGTCTGTCTGTCTATTTATCTATCTATCTACCCTCATCATTTCTCCATATGTCTATCCATCTACCCCATCATTTCTCCATCCATCTATCTGTCTGTCTGTCTGTCTATTTATCTATCTATCTACCCTCATCATTTCTCCATATGTCTATCCATCTACCCCATCATTTCTCCATCCATCTATCTATCTATCTATCTATCTATCTATCTATCTATCTATCTATCTATCTATCTATCTATCTATCTGTCTGTCTGTCTGTCTGTCTGTCTGTCCCTGTCTGCCTATCTATCTATGTCTGTCTGTCTGTCTGTCTATCTATCTATCTATCTATCTATCTATCTATCTATCTATCTATCTATCTATCTATCTATCTATCTATCTATCTATCTATCTATCTATCTATCTATCTATCTATCTATCTATCTATCTATCTATCTATCTATATCTATCCTCATCATTTCTCTAACTGTCTGTCTGTCTGTCTGTCTGCCTATCTATCTATCTATCTATCTATCTATCTATCTATCTATCTATCTATCTATCTATCTATCTATCTATCTATCTATCTATCTATCTATCTATCTATCTATCTATCTATCTATCTATCTATCTATCTATCTATCTATCTATCTATCTATCCTCATCATTTCTCTAACTTTCTGTCTGTCTGTCTATCTATCTATCATACCTGTTGATTTATTTACACTATATGGAGGAAATATTTTGAACACCTTGGGAATGTTTGTTATTATTATTATTATTATTATTATTATTATTATTATTATTATTACGCAGTTTCCTGTAGGAATGATTTCCGCTCTTCTGTGAAAACTGGAATTTGTGGAGATTTTAGGAGATTTTTTTACGATTAGTACGATTGTGTCGCTCCTACATTGTGGTTACACTTTCGGGGGACGAGACGCGCACGTCCGGAACCGCCAGGCGTCCTTATATCGATTCCGCCGCGAGATCTCTCCATCACTTCATCTAATGTTCACGCTTTCCTCCGGTGTTTCTTTTTCTCTCTCTCAGTGTTTCTCGTGCGCGACGTGCAGAAACCGCCTGGTCCCCGGCGACCGCTTCCACTACGTCAACGGTACCATCTTCTGCGAGCACGACCGACCCAACGCCGCGCTGCTCGGCTCGCACCTGCAGGGCAATCCCGTACTGCCTGACCAAAAAGTCAGTGACCACCCATAATGCCTTTTATTCTCACCCTGTCACCATTCATCATCATTTACCAGAGATTTCCTGTTAACCTATTGACTCCGCCCCCTATTCTCAACCATGCACTCACACACACATACACACACACACACACGTATCTCCGCCCATTAATTTGCATTTATTTAGCTCACGTTTTAAACACATTGATTAATGAATGACTTCATTCACTACCATTTGTACTGTAGCACACACACACACACACACTCACACACACACACACACACACACACACACACACACGCACACACACTCACACACACACACACACACACACACTCACACACACACTCACACACACACACACACACTCACACACACACACACACACACACACACACACACACACACACACACACACACACTCACACACACACACACACACACACACACACACACACACACACACACGTACACACACACACTCACACACACACACACACACACACACGTACACACACACACACACACACACACTCACACACACACACACACACACACACACACACACTCACACACACACACACACACACACACACACACACTCACACACACACACACCACACACACACACACCTCACACACACACCACACACACACACACGTACACACACACACTCACACACACATCACACACACACTAACACACACACTCACACACACACACACACACACACACACACACCACACACTCAATCGCTAAATCCGGCTCGACGCGGAAGTTGGCATTGCTAGCGTGGTTTGTTCGGGCGCTTCAGCGTTAGAACAATACAGCGAGGCTAAATCCAGCGCGGTGATTTATGAGGATGTTTGAGAACAGATTCATGATGTAACTCTCACCATCAACACTGAAATGTCCCCGAGTTTCGTCTCCTGCAGCGCCGAGTTTCACTCGAACCCGTTAAACGTGGGAGAGACAGATAGCAGGTGGAGGGATAATTACCTGTAATTGTGATGATGGGGGGATGAACTATCTGTGAGAATGGCTGGATGATTATATTTGATTGTATGAATGGATGGATGGGTGAATAATAATATTTGAATGATCGATGGATGGATGAATATATTTGATGGATGGATTAATATATTTGATGAATATATTTGAAGATATTGATTAATATGATGATGGATGGATGAATATATTTGATGGATGGATGGATGAATATATTTGATGGCTAGATGGATGGATGAATATATTTGATGGATGGATGAATATATTTGATGGATGGATGGATAAATATATTTGATGGCTAGATTGATGGATATATTTGATGGATGTATGAATTAATATATTTTATTGGATAGATGAATGAATTAATATATTTGATGAATATATTTGACTATATTTGATGGCTGGATATATATATATATATATATGTTTGATGGATGGATGCATGAATATATTTGATGGCTGGCTCAATTAATATATTTGATGGATGGATGAATGGATATATGGGATGGATGGATGGATGGATAAATATATTTGATGGATGCATGAATATATTTGATGGCTGGATGAATGAATATATGTGATAGATGGATGCATGAATATATTTAGTGGCTGGATGGATGGATGAATATATTTGATGGATGGATGGATGAATATATTTGATGGATGGATGAATATATTTGATGGATGGATGAATATATTTGATGGATGGATGAATATATTTGATGGATGGATGAATATATTTGAAGGATTGATGAATATATTTCATGGATGGATGAATGGATATATTTGATGGATGGATTAATGAATATATGTGATGGATGGATGAATGGATATATGTGATGGATGGATGGATAAATATATGTGATAGATGGATGAATGAATATATTTAATGTCTGGATGGATGGATGCATATATTTGATGGATGGATGGGTGAATATATTTGATGGATGGATGAATATATTTGATGGATTGATGAATATATTTGATGGATGGATGAATATATTTGGGAGGATATTTGATGGATGGATGTCTGATGGATGGATATATTTGATGGATGGATGAATATATTGTGATGATGGATTTGATGGATGGATTTGATGGATGGATATTTGATGGATGATGATGGATATATTTGATGGATGATGGATATATTTGATGGATGAATGGATATATTTGATGGATGAATGGATATATTTGATGGATGAATGGATATATATATTTGATGGATGGATGAATATATTTGATGGATGGCCGGATGACTGAAAATATTTGATGGATGGATGAATGAATGAATATATTTGATGGATGAATATATTTGATGTCTGGATGAATATATTTGATGTCTAGATGGCTGGATGAATGAATATATTTGATGGATAGATGAAGGAATATATTTGATGGATGGATGAATATATTTGATGGATGGATGGATGAATGAATATATTTGATGTATAGATGAATGAATATATTTGATGGATGGATGGATGGATGGATGAATGAATATATTTGATGGATGGATGAATATATTTGATGGATTGATGAATATATTTGATGAATGGATGAATGGATATATTTGATGAATGGATGAATGGATATATTTGATGAATGGATGAATGGATATATTTGATGAATGGATGAATGGATATATTTGATGGATGAATGGATATATTTGATGGATGGATGAATATATTTGATGGATTGATTAATATATTTGATGGATGGATGAATGGATATATTTGATGGATGAATGGATATATTTGATGGATGAATGAATAAATATATTTGATGGATGGATGAATATATTTGATGGATGGCCGGATGACTGAACATATTTGATGGATGGATGAATGAATGAATATATTTGATGGATGGATGGATGGATGAATGAATATATTTGATGTCTGGATGAATATTTGATGTCTAGATGGCTGGATGAATGAATATATTTGATGGATAGATGAATGAATATATTTGATGGATGGATGAATATATTTGATGGATTGATGAATATATTTGATGAATGGATGAATGGATATATTTGATGGATGGATGAATATATGTGATGGATGGATGAATATATTTGAAGAATTGATTAATATATTTGATGGATGGATGAATGGATATATTTGATGGGTGAATAGATATATTTGATGGATGAATGAATAAATATATTTGATGGATGGATGAATATATTTGATGGATGGCTGGATGACTGAAAATATTTGATGGATGGATGAATGAATGAATATATTTGATGGATGAATGAATATATTTGATGTCTGGATGAATATATTTGATGTCTAGATAGCTGGATGAATGAATATATTTGATGGATGGATGAATGAATATATTTGAATGATGATGAATGGATGGATGAATGAATATATATGATGGATGGATGAATTTATTTGATGGATTGATTAATATATTTGATGGATGGATGGATGAATGAATGAATATATTTGATGGATGGATGGATGAATGAATATATTTGATGTCTGGATGAATATATTTGATGTCTAGATGGCTGGATGAATGAATATATTTGATGGAAAGATTAATGATTATATTTGATGGATGGATGAATGAATATATTTGATGTCTAGATGGCTGGATGACTGAATATCTTTGATGGATGGATGAATGAATATATTTGATGTCTAGATGAATATATTTGATGTCTAGATGGCTGGATGAATGAATATATTTGATGGAAAGATTAATGATTATATTTGATGGATGGATGAATTTATTTGATGGATTGATTAATATATTTGATGGATGGATGGATGAATGAATGAATATATTTGATGGATGGATGGATGAATATATTTGATGTATGATGATATATATTTGATGGATGGATGAATGAATATATTTGATGGAAAGATTAATGATTATATTTGATGGATGGATGAATGAATATATTTGATGTCTAGATGGCTGGATGACTGAATATCTTTGATGGATGGATGGATGAATAGATTTGATGTCTAGATGATATATATGTTGATGTGCTGGATGAATGAATGATATTTGATGGAAAGATTAATGAATATCTTTGATGGATGGATGAATGAATATATTTGATGCCTGTATTAATATTTTTGATGCCTAGATGGATGGATGAATGAATATATTTGATGGATGGATGGATGAATATATTTGATGGATGTATGGATGAATATATTTGATGGATGGATGGATGAATATATTTGACGGATGTATGGATGAATATATTTGATGGATGAATGGATGAATAAATAAGACTGTGACGGTTATTAAAGACGTTTCTGCTCGGTGGGTTTGATTGTGACTCTCTGACTCTCGTCTCGTCTCGTCTCGTCTCGGCAGGTCTGCTGAAACCCCGCTGTCCTCGTCTCACTCCGTCCCGCCGAGTCTCCCGGACCTCCACCTCTCTCCCAGTGCATGCGCTTCTCCTCCGCTCGCAAAAAGGTCTCACTGCAGCCTTTACTCCCACCCTCCACGAGGACTCCATCCCTCCATCCCTCCATCCCTCCTGTAGGTTTATGACACGCAGGACTCCGCCCTTTCCTCCACAACTCTCCAGGATTTACACAAAGACTGAAGACTCTGTAAAGTGTGGCTGTTTGTTTTTGTTTTTGTTTTCCTACTGCCACAAACGCAGTCTTTTTGTTTTTGTTTGTTTGTATATATTTTTTTCTATACATGTTTTTTTTCCCCCCACATGGTACAGGGTAGACGCTGTAAATAGTCCTTTTTATATCAGTGTTACGCTTCACTCGTATGGTCGATATGTGACACTTATTTAAAACGACGTATACAATAAATGCTTAAAAAAAGAAGAAAAAAAGATTTATTTATTTCTTTATTTGTATTTATTATTTACTTCTTTTTTTTTTTTTGAAAGGCGGCTGATGAGGCTGATTGTTTATTGCTGTTTGTTGGTGTAGTGATTAGCTTCGGTCCCGCCGGTGCCGAGACGCATTACCCACAGGAGCGAGTCCACTCCCAACATTACAGAAGCAATTAATTGTACGCGCGTGTGTGTGTGTGTGTGTGTTGTGTGTGTGTGTGTGTGTGTGTGTGTGTGTGTGGTGTGTGTGTGTGTGTGTGTTGCACAGGGGAGGCTGAACTTTGCTCTGATCCCGTGTTCGATTTTAATAAACGCCTCCCGGCTAATTAAGAGGAACTCGCAGCTTTCCGTTCTGCGCCTGAAAACACTCGCACTCGTTTACTGTTTCCCCCCCCCCCCTCATCCCTCGCTCTCCTCCTCCTCTTTTTCTCTTCTCTTTTTCCCATCCTCATTCTCTTTCTCCCCTCTGCACCCTCCTTTTAATATTCCATATTCCTCCTCTGCCATCTTCTCTCCTCCTCTGCCTTTTCCTTCCTCCTCCTCTTTCTCTTTCTTCTTTCCCCTCCTCTTTCTTTTCCTCTTCCTCCTTTTTCTTCCTTTTTTCCCCTCTTACTTCACTCCCAAATTTTACACCCCCTTTATCCTTTCTCTATCCTATCCTCTTCCTCATTCATTTGCCTCTTACTTTTCTCCCCCCCCTTTGTTTCCTTTTTCCCTTTCTCCCCTCTTTTTTTCCCTCTTCTTCCTCTTCCCCTCCTCTTCCTCCTCTGTCGTTCACTCACTCTTCTACTGTGCTTCCCTTTCTCCCCTCTCCTTTCTCCTCCTCCTACTTTATCTCTTTTTTCCTTCTTCCCTTTCTCGCCTCTTTTATTCTTCCTTTTTCCCTTCCTCTTCTTCTTCTTCTGCTTCTTCTTCTTCTTTTCTCCCCTCCTATCCTCCACCTCTCATTCTCTTTCTCCTCTGCGCCCTCCTTTTAATAGGTCCCCCAATCCCATCTTCCCCTCCTCTGCTTTTTTCCTCCTCTTTTAGTCTTCCTCCTTTTTCTTCCTTCATTTCCATCTCCCTTTCCTTTCTCCTCCTCCGTACTTTATCTCTTTTTTCCTTCTTCCCTTTCTCCCCGGAATCCATCCTCTTCTTCTTTTTTTTCTTCTTCATCTTCATCTTCTTTCTTTTTCCCCTCCTATCCTCATTCTCTCTTTTTAATATTCTTCCTCTCTCATCTTTCTCCTCCTCTACCTTTTTCCTCCTCCTCCTCCTCCTCCTCTTCTTTCTCTTTTCCTACTTTGTTTAACTCTTCCTCCTTTTTCTTCATCTCCTTCTCCCCATGCTCCCCTATCCGAATCATCGAAAATGATTCCGAATCATCTGAAATGATTCCGAATCATTTAAAAAAATGACTATTATTTTTTTTTAAAAAGGAACAGGATTGCCAAAAGTATTTGGACTTTTCCAGACGTTTGTGGGTTTTTGGGTTTTTTTGGACATCTTTGGACGCAGGAAATCATGACGGACGGACGGATGATTCGTTCGCTTTGAACGACTCTTTGAAGCGACTCAGAAGAACGAGTCATCTGAAAGGAATGAGCGAAAGCATCACAAAAATCTCCTTACGCTTGTGATTTGAGTCGTTTGTCATGTGACTCCTCCAGACTGAACCGGGACAGGAACGATGGATCTCCCGAGAGAGAGAGAGAGAGAGAGACAGAGAGAGAGAGATTCAGTGTTCTATATCTGTAGTGTCTCCATTTTCCTGGAAAAAGACGAAAAAACAAAACGCAAAAATTTCTGAAACTTCCATCAGGATTTTCTTTCTTTCTTTCTTCTTTCTTCTTTCTTTCTAGTCTCCTCCTCATTCTCCTTCTTCATCCTGCTTTCTTTCTTTCTTTCTTTCTTTTTTCTGCTTCTTTCTATTCTATTTTCTCATCATCCTCCTCTAATCTCATCCTGCTTTCTTTCTATTTAAAACCTTCCTTCTCGCTTCTATTGCATCTTTCTTTCTTTCTTCTTTCTTTCTTTCTTTCTTTCTTCTGGTCTTTATAGTATACCTCATTCTCAATTCATCCGCTTTCTTTCTTTCTTTCTTCTTTCTTTCTAGTCTCCTCCTCATTCTCCCTCTTCATCCTGCTTTCATTCTATTTTTCCTCCTTCTCGTTCTCCCTCTTCATCTCTCTTTCTTTCTTTCTTTCTTTCTTTCTATTTCTCCTCCTAAGCTGCTTTCTTTCACCTCTCAGTTCACCTCTCTTTCACAATTCACAGTTCTCCTGCCATCTCTCTTTCTATTTCTCTTCCTTCTTGTTCTCCCTTTTCATCTTTCTTTCTTTCATCCTTCTTTCTAGTCTCCTCCTCATTCTCCTTCTTCATCCTGCTTTCATTCTATTTCTCCTCCTTCTTGTTCTCCCTCCATCTTTCTTTCTTTCTTTCTATTTTTCCTCATTCTCCTTCATCCTGCTTTCTTTGATTCTTTTTTCTTTGTATTTCTCCTACTCATTCTCCTTCTTCAGCTTCCTTTCTTTCTTTCTTTCTTTCTTTCTTTCTTTCTTTCTTTCTTTCTTTATATTATCCTCCTCATTCTCCCTCTTCATCCTGCTTTCATTCTATTTTTCCTCCTTCTCGTTCTCCCTCCATCTTTCTTTATTTCTATTTCTCCTCCTTCGTTTCCTCCTTCATTCTCTCCCGCCGTCCGATCGCCCGTTTCTCACACTTCAGCCGGCGAGGAACGCAACTTTCAACGCGTATCCGTTACAATTACACACACACACAAACACACACACACACACACACACACACACACACACACACACACACACACACACACACACACACAGTCCGTATACACTCACTCACACAAACCCGGCCTCATCTGCATATTACTAATTAGCCAGGCATATTCAGATGCCAATTAGCAGGTCTGGAATGGAAAAAGAGAGAGAGCGAGAGAGAGAGAGAGAGAGAGAGAGATGAGCTTTATCATCGTTCAGGATTAAAAAAAGAAGAAGTTTGCAGGTGTACGGATCGCTGTGCTGCTTCTGTCATGGAAGGGAAAAAAAGTGTTTATGCTCACTAATTAATCATATTAACACATGCAAATGAGTCTAATTGCTTGAGCTTCGTGCTGAGAACGAGAGAACGAATGCGATGGAGGGAGGAGTGTTTCCATCCACAGCCACCCCGAAAAGAACGGAGCGATTGCGAGCGCAGGTCTTGCGCGGTGTAAATCCTCACCGTGTTTACCGTGTTTGTGTTTACTGTGTTTACACAACAAATACAGGATCAGTTTTCATCCCTCTACATCATCCCCCTTTCTTTTCTCCTCCTCCACCGCCAACCCCCCCCTCCACGTTATACTTTTCTCCTCTTCTTCGTTTGTTGACTCTTTCTTTTCTCCTCCTCCACCACCACTCCCTTCTTCCTGCAGCTTTACAGTTTTCTCTTCCTCCTCCTTCTACCGCGGGAGCCGGCGGGCTCCCGAGGGCGCCGCCTGGCGCACGCATCCTTCTTTCTAGGGCGCCGCATTCGCCCAGCCGTTCGGGTCAGGGGGACTTCGCCGCATTTCCTGCACGCATGCAGCCTGTCTCGCCGCTGCTTACATTTCTACGCAGGCAGCCGGCGGCAGCTAGGGGGGCCTAGTCTCCCGCGTCATCCCTTTTTGGTAGCAGACGCAAGGCGCCTCCGGCAGCCGGGGGGAGGGGAGGGCTCGCCGCCGTCAGGAGACCGCGGCATTCCTTTCTTGGTATGGCGTGATCCTCCCGCCCCCAGCTGCAAAGGAGGCTGGCTAGGATCCTCACGCTCGTGATAATGGTCGGCGGAGGGGCTCAGTCGGGGAGCCTTCAGAGGAGCGGCTTCTTTTGGGGGGAGCCGCCTCACTACATTCTCCCTTTCATCCTTAGTTTCTTTCTTGTCTCCTATTTCTCCTCATTCTCCCTCTTCATCCTTCTTCCATTCTATTTCTCCTCCTTCTTATTCTCCTACATCAGTACCTGATGTTTACTACCCCCCCCCCTTTACCAGAAGAAACTCCAGAAGAACATCCCATAATATGCTGGAACTGTCTGGGATGAGATCTACACTGAACTCTAACGCACCAGGTGAACGTTTGTTCTGGAGCGTTCGTCCCATCGCGATCCGTTCTGGGATTCGATCTGCTGTTCTTTACATCCGCGACGTTGTTCTCGTTCCATCACAAATAATATTCATTCATTCATTCGTCTTCTACCTCGCTTTTTATCCGATCTTCCCTCGGGTCACGGGGAGTCTGTGTCTATCTCAGGCGTCTATGGGCATTAAGGCAGGATACACCCTGGATGGAATGCCAACCCATCGCAGGGCACACACACACACACACACACACACACACACATTCATACACAGGGACTATGGGACAATTTTCCAAGGTGCCAATCAACCTACCGTGCATGTTTTTTTGGACCGGGGGAGGAAACCAAAGGAGAAGGAACCCGGAGAGAAAAACCTGGAGAAAAACCCCTGAGGCACGGGGAGAACATGCACAAAACTCCACACACACATGGCCGAGACGGGAATTGAACCCGGACCCTGGCGGTGTGAGGCGAACGTGCTAACCACTACGCCACCGTGCCCCCACCACAAATAATATAATATAAATAAATAAATAAATAAGAATAAACGGCGGTTCTATCGCAGGTGTCGTGTTGCTACGCGACAAAGTCGGGGGTGAAAAACCTTTTTCAGCCCGGAAGCTTCATTAGTATCAGCTGATGCAATTAGCGGGAAAAGGTTGACTGAGATTACGGCGTTTCGTTCGCCGTTTCGTTCGTTTTTTGCTTTGCTGGCAAATTAAAAGCGATGACTGTCGTTTCACTTTATTTATTTATTTAACATTATTTAATATTTTTAAAAAAGGAATGAAATTTGGCGAAAGTATCGGGACACACTGGGACTTTGAAGGCACACACTTGTACAGGCGATTCGTTTCGTTTTGAGCGAGTCATGAAAGTGACTCTGAAGAACATCCGAGTCGATTCCTGAGCAAAAGCGTCGCACAAAAATTCTCCGTACAGTTGGGATTTGAGTCGTTCGCCTCCTTGAGTCCTCCAGTCCGAATCCGAGTCTGAGTCGTTCGCTCTTTCATCATGCGACTCTTCCGAATCTTGAGTCAAGTCACAATAGAACTCTCTGGAGATGATGTATGTAGACGTGTCAGAGGTCTGCTTATTTAAAACAAAGGAACAAATTGACTCATAAAAATGATTCGTTCATTAAGATGAACCGATTCCCTTAAATGACTCTCCGGATTGGTTTTTCCGAGTCACTGACTCAGAACGGACGATTCGTCCATCCGTCACTATTTCC
>JACRUU010000006.1:648557-653557 GCA_030449085.1 Kryptopterus vitreolus
ATAAAGCGCTTCCGTATAACCTAAACACCGTATCACCAGTTTATATGGAAAAGCAACCGGAACACAATTCTTAAAGGAGCCACGTCCCATATTTTACACTTCAAAACCAACACTAACAAATAAACATTGTAATTAACAATTCATTCTCATTCATCTTCTACCGCTTCTAACTCTCTTACCCGCTTTATCCGATCTTCCCTCGGGTCAACGGGGAGTTCTGTGTCTATCTCAGGCGTCTATGGGCATTAAGGCAGGATACACCCTGGATGGGAATGCCAACAAAAAACATCACAGGACACACACACACACACACACACACACATTCATACACTAGGGACAATTTTCCAAGGTGCCAATCAACCTACCGTGCATGTTTTTGGACCGGGGGAGGAAACCGGAGAAACCCGGAGAAAAACCCCCTGAGGCACGGGGAGAGAACATGCAAAACTCCACACACACACATGGCCGAGCCGGGAATCGAACCCGGACCCTGGAGGTGTGAGACGAACATACTCACCACTAGGCCACCGTGCCCCTCGTAATTAACCAATATATTAAAATTATATTTTCCAGAGTAAAATAAATATTAAATAATTATATAATTTTTATTTAAAGGGAGTGAAATGTGTATAATTATAACATCTGTTACAGTATTAGAAACATGAAACGTATTTATTCATGGTTTATCTACTGACAGCCTTAATATATATATATATATATATATATATATATATATATAGATATATTATATATCTATATATATATTATATATATATAATCTATATATATATATCTATATATTAAGGTTAAACCATGTATATTAAGATAAATCATGAATAAATACATATACCATATAGATATATATTTATTAAATAATAAAAATTAGGAAATATATTTAAAGAAGATATAATTAAATATAACTAAATAATTAAATATATATTAAACAAGTTTAAACGGTGGATTTTTATTCTTTTTTTAAATGAGTAGAAATATGAGCAAAAAATATTTTTTTGAAATGTGATAATAAAACGGGCAATGTTTCATTTTTGGTGGTGGCAATAAAGTTAATAATGTTTCCTCTGTCTGTGGCAGCGTATTAGAATCGAACGAATAATTAATAATCATTTAAATAAAAAAATAAAAAAACGTTTTAAAGCTAATTAAACCCCCGTTAGATTTATTTACGGGCTTCTATTTGATCGTAATTCAACCAATGAAGAGGATCAAGATTAGAAGCCCAAGTTAAAACCAATGTTACAGAAAAAACACACACACACACACACCTACAGCACACACACACACCACACACAACAACACACACACACACCACACACACACTCCTCCAGTTCTCCCTCTGGGTTTCAATGCTGGTCTTTAATCCACATTAACAAGCCCTTTGTAGTGTCCCAGTGCCCCAGTGTGTGCGGATATTTACCCCTGTTAACCGCTAAACGCCGTCCAGACCGTCGGTCCGCTCCCCCTGTCGGCACCAGCCTTGGCTTTAATGGGCCTTTTGTCAGAAATATCTCATTACCACAGACCTTGATTATGTCCTCGTTCCTCTGCCTATTCCACCCAAACACCACCCCCGAAACCCCCCCCCCCCCCCCCCCTTCGCCTGTTCCTCACCTTGACGGCACCGTTTTTAATTAGAACACAAACGCGTTCGGATTGACAACAAACTCATTTGCATTTTAAATGAACAGCTATGTATGCTCGACGACGTGCGCTGCTTCATAGAGGCCAAATCGAGAAGGTCGGACTCATGCTTCATGTTTTAGCAAAACAACAGCTAGAACCCGCCCCCCCACACCCCTCACACCCCCAGACCCCCCCCCCAACCCCCCCCCCCCCCCCCCCCCCCCCACCCAACCTTATCGTCGAGTGTTAGTAGCCTGTTACGTGAAACTCCTTCAAGGATTAACCGTGAACACGGTAACTCTTATAGTTTGTTGTTCTGCAAGATAATCCCACTCGCTAATCGCTAAACGGATACCCGGATACTTTTTTATTCCTCTATGGGAAAGGAGATTCCCATGGCTAACCTCTTTTAAAGCCATTTATTCTTTCCTCTTTTTTTCGCTAATCATGTTTATGTAAGCTAATATTGCACTAAAAGCAATAAAAATGGTTTTTTTTTTCAACAATTTGATCAATTTTATCGACAATTTTATCAATTATTTGCTCTAGCATCGTAAAAAAACGGCGCTAATTTCCGTACCGTCTGATTCCCAGGTGGGGGCACCTTAGTGGGTTTAGTGGTTTAGCACGTTCGCCTCACACCGCCAGGGTCCGGGTTCGATTCCCATCTCGACCATGTGTGTGTGTGTGGAGTTTGTGCATGTTCTCCTCTCCGTCCCCGTGCCTCAGCAGGTTTTTCTTTCTCGTTCTCCGGGTTCTCCGGTTTTCCTCCCCCCTCCCCCCCGGTCCAAAAACATGCAGGTTGATTGGCACCTTGGAAAATTGTCCCTAGTGTATGAATGTGTGTGTGTGTGTGTGTGTG
The DNA here is from genome assembly GCA_030449085.1 of Kryptopterus vitreolus. Lineage (NCBI taxonomy): Eukaryota > Metazoa > Chordata > Actinopteri > Siluriformes > Siluridae > Kryptopterus > Kryptopterus vitreolus. The sequence continues at coordinate 651,061 of JACRUU010000006.1, forward strand.
TGTGTTTGTGGATGGGTTGGCATTCCATCCAGGGTGTATCCTGCCTTAATGCCCATAGACGCCTGAGATAGACACAGACTCCCCGTGACCCGAGGGAAGATCGGATAAAGCGGTAGAAGATGAATGAATGAATGATTCCCAGATGTCCACAAAAGTGACTAGCGCATCGTTTCTGTGTGATTAGGTTCGACACGTGGCCCTGCATTAAAAAAATAAATAGCTATAAAGGGCGTTTAAGGGGTTTAACGTTGAAATTGAATCGGTAAATATTCGGCGTATTTTGTATTTTATTCTCTCGTTGTTTGTATGTTTGGCATCATGAACCAAGTCTCTCCTCCTTACACCATTTAACTCATCTTCATTCATTCATTCATCTTCTACCGCTTTATCTGATCTTCCCTCCCCGGGTCACGGGGAGTCTGTGTCTATCTCAGGCGTCTATGGGCATTAAGGCAGGATACACCCTGGATGGAATGCCAACCCATCACAGGACACACACACATTCATACACTAGGGACAATTTTCCAAGGTGACAATCAACCTACTACCGTGCATGTTTTTGGACCGGGGGAGGAAACCGGAGAACCCGGAGAAAAACCCCCTGAGGCACGGGGAGAACATGCACAAACTCCACACACACATGGCTGAGACGGGAATCGAACCCGGACCCTGGCTGTGTGAGGCGAACGTGCTAACCACTAAACCACCATGCCACTCATCTTATCTACGATAAATCTATAATAAGGAAATAAAATAAATCTTTTATTGCCTGGACGGATGCTCGAGGTGAATCGAGCATGTGTTCTAACCAATGAGCTCCTCAATGCAATACGCTAATAACATTAGTGACTAAACAAGCAGATTATTATATCCCGATCACACAGGTGGTATCCCTGTGTAAATAAACAGCGAGGGTGGGCTGTGTGTGTGTGTGTGTGTGTGTGTGTGTGTGTGTGTGTGTGTGGGGAGGTCGAGAGCTACGTTCCCCTAACACCAAACCCCACAAAGAAGGCCAGATGCTGCCGCTCACCCGGGAGCCGAGCGAACACAGAATAAGAAGCGACATCACATTGAAACTAATTCAAACACCCATGAGAGTCGTGTGTAGTGTTTAGTTTGGCTAAAATTAAATCCGAACAATGCTGGTCTCCCACACACACACACACACACACACACACACACACACACGCGCGCAGGCCCGGAGGAACCAGGGGAAGCCCGCCGCCCGGCATTGAGTGCAGCAACAGTCTAGAGGCGAGGTAAACAAGGTGGCAGTTCATTAACGGAGGCGCAGCGGTGTCGCGCGGGGGGGGGACGGGTGGATAGCGGCGCCTCAGGAGAAGGAAGAGTTACTCTGTTTTACATTCGAGTCAAACACCGGCACCAGAACCGACATTCAGATTCAAATTTCAACGCAAAAATTGGCTTTCCTCGCAACATAGACGGATCGCGTCAAACACCCGCTAATAGCAAACGCGGAAAGATTAAATCTAATTTAAACCTACAAAATAATGTATGTTTACATGCCGGATGGACGTTAAAAAGCATTTCACTGCATGTGTATGCGACCAATATAAACGAATGTAGACAAGAGACTTTTTATAGTAATAATAATAATAATAATAATATATTTATTTAAAATAGCGAGTTCTGATTTGATTTCCGCTGCAAATTCCGAAACTTGACCTGTCATTTTATTACAGTAAATACGATTAGAATAATATTGTCTAAAGGTATTGGAATTGTGTTTAAAAAAAAAAGTAAAAAATTGGAATTGTTAAAAAAAATATTTTTTTAACAATTTTTTTTTTTAGGAAAATACCAAAAAAAAAATTGAATATGGTAAAACTAGAATTCGAATTTTAGATGACAAATAACATGATATAATAATAGTAAAATACAATATAGAATAAATTGAATATTTTTATCTATTATATTTATTATATAAATATAGCATGACAATATAATGTAATATTATATAAGATAATATTATCTTAGATTATATATATATATATATATATATATATATATATATAATATAACATAAGATAATAAGAAAAAGAATATAATTATATAAATTTTTTATAATTATATAATATCATTATAATTATATTATAATATAATGTAATATAATATAACCTTGGAAGAAATTTCACTGGACAGACGAGTAAAGATTATTAATTTTTGACACCATTTTTTGACCTGGAATTAATTTTTTTTATATGTACAGTAAAGAATTATTTTCTGTATAAAATCCTGAAACTGGAGTAAAATATTGTGCAGATTGTGTATTAAAATAAAAAAAACACACAAAAAAACGAGTGTTTTGGTTTATTAAAAATACAGAAAAGCGTATAATGATGGCTGGCAGTAAATGTGAGGAGGGTCTCAGCATCGCAGCCTCCGTCATGTGTAATGTTATTTCTCAAGTGAGAAAAAGTGGATGAGAGAGAAAGTGTCTCAGTTCTCCCTCTCTCTCTCTCTCTCTCTCTCTCTC
>JACRUU010000006.1:661057-683557 GCA_030449085.1 Kryptopterus vitreolus
CATTGTTTCTTAGTACAAGGCGTGAATTGAATTTTTCGTTTGACTTTTCGTTCAAATCCAAACGCTGCTTGTAATATTGGGTTACATGTTGTTTTCAATAAAATCTCCGGTCTCAATAAGGTCCGATAAAAAGCCCATATTAAACGCGCAACCAACATCCAACCAATCAGAACCAAAAGGCGTTCGGTCGACCCCCTGGGGTTACGTTCCTAGAGCTCCTGTGAACTGTGGGAAAACGGGAATTTTGGTCATTTGTATTGTTTAAACCCAAAATATATAAACCCCAAAAATTGTAGATTTCAGCTTAATACATTCCCCTTAATAAAAGAATGTAAAGATAAAGACGTATACGGTACAGGACTGTACTGCTGTGGGTCCCGCAGTGTTAGTAAATAAAAATTCCCACATTACCATGATATGTACCGTCATTCATGCCAGCGCATTTTCTTTGGTATGTGCTGTCGTTTTCTTCGGTATCAGTAGCGTAAATACAGTAATCATTTAATTTCATAATAAATATAGTAAAATGTACGTCTACTCACTAGTAATAAACGATAAGAATGAATGAAACGAATGGTTCAGCGTTAAAATGAATGAAAAAAAATCACTAACCAATAAAGTGTTAGTTAACGAGGGCAGAACATGAACAAATGTTAGTAAATAGCGAACTTTATTGTAGTTGTCACTGGTTTCCGAACATCCCTAATATTCCTTTTGCTGAGTCGTCAGATTCCAGATTTAGTAAAAACCAACAATTGAGGATTAAGGGCCTCGCTCAAGGGCCCTCTAGTGGCGGCTTGTTGGTAGTGGCGACGGGATATGAACCAGCGATCTTCGGGGGAAACGTTGCGTCACCGTTCTCCTCCCACTTCTTTTGTCCACCGTTCCTGAGCTGGATCCTGATTGGACAAACACGGCCTTCTCGTTAAACAGGAAGAAAGTCCTCGTTATGACATGTAATTGTCACTTGATCATGCAATTTAACTCACTAATAAAATACCCACAAACAACGAAACGTCTCAATATATGAACATTTTCCTACATTGTAAATATGTTACACACACACACACACACACACACATATTCGAGTGTCGATTTCAGGCTTGCGTTTTATTTATTTGTTTGTTTGTTTGTTATCAGAGGTCCTTGAAAGGGTCCGGTGTGCAGAAACAGAGCGATATACGAATAGAAAATCAAACGCACTCCCAAAGCGAGACGTTTGCAATGAGCAAACTAAGACTCATTATATACTTGATCGGTGTTGGAGAGAAAGAGAAAGAGAGAGAGAGAGAGAGAGAGAGAGGGAGAGAGAAATAAACGAGTGGGAGGTGATGAGTACTTGAGAAAAAGAAGTCTGAAACCACGTATTCGCCTCTCTGCAGTAATTCGTCGTTAATTAGCGCGTGTCTGCAGCACTTCAGGCCGCTCGTTGATGCCCCGTTCGCTACGTGACTTTACTAACGCTATAAAGATGGCGGGAAGCGTCGAGCGCGTTTTTTTTTTTTGCCACTTGAACTTTTCGGAAGCGATTTCCTCAAACCACACGGCGTGATTTTTAAACGTCTTTGAGAAAGAGTCCCGGCGCGACGTTTTCCTGACTAGCGTGGCCTTTGGCGTAACGACGTTCGATCGGCTAAAAGAAAGGTTAGGCGTTAAATTCAGGTGCGTTTTTAGCTCGGTGGGTTTTGAAAACACCCGTATAGATAGAAACGTGTGGGCCGAGAGTGTGAGGGAACGGTGACGGCGTGAAGTGCGGACTCTCAAACACGACGTCCTCGCCGTAGCGCTCATTAAAGCTAATAGGGTTAGCTATTAATAGCGATAATCCACTCCGCGGATGTTCGTTACAACTCCCCCCCCCACCCCCGTTTCAAGAAACTTTATCGGTTCCGGCGGTAACGAGGGACCAACGAATATTTCCATTGTTCCTACGACTTTTTGGATTATTTCCGAATATTTTCGAAGCTAATAAGGAACGTAGCTCGGTGCGCTAGCGTAGCGTAAACACACCGAACCTTTTCATATTTGGACAGAACGCGTTTCCACGAAACCAACCCGAACCGGATCTTGTGTACTCGTGTGGAAAAAGTATTTGCCCCCTTTCCTGATTTCCTGTTTTTTGTCAAACAAATGTAAATATTAATCGACACGGGGAAAGACATAATGCAGTTTTTGAATTGAAGGTTTTTATTGTTAAGGAGGGGGGCCCGGTGGTTTAGTAGTTAGCACGTTCGCCTCGCACCTACAGGGTCGGTGGTTCGATTCCCGTCTCGGCCATGTGTGTGTGAAGTTTGCATGTTCTCCCCGTGCCTCAGTGGGTTTTTCTCCGGGTTCTCCGGTTTCCTCCCAGAGGAACATGCATGGTAGGTTGATTGGCACCTTGGAAAATTGTCCCTAGTGTATGAATATGTGTGTGAGTATGTGTGTGTGCCCTGCGATGGGTTGGCATTCCATCCAAGGTGTATCCTGCCTTAATGCCCATAGACGCCTGAGATAGACACAGGCTCCCCGTGACCCGTGACTGACAATGGCTTATGAGTACTGTTTTCAACACTTATTACCTCTACTCCCAACAACCAATCATTGAGCAACATCTTTACAAAGACACTAGACACCACTGGCCGGCAACCAATCACTGTTCACCACTTCTCCCAACAACCAATGAGCGAATACCATTCTCCCACTGCGGACCATTGACAATTGACAATGTCCTTCCCAGCCACCAATCTCTGTTCTCCAATGTGTTTACAAAACAAATCACTAATTACCAATGTTCCAAATAACCAATCGCTCATCACCACTGTCCGTGAACACGAATCGGTAGATTACATTTGTATTTTCTTACATTTCATGAGGCAAGAAATTTGCATGTGTTATAATAAATAAAAGTGAATAGTGAAACGATAATAGAGTACACCGTAGTACACCGTGCACTGAATAACCCTAAGCTCACTGACGCGCCTCCCAAAGTTTGCCTAACAAAAAAAAACAAAAAAAAAAAGTCTAAATCAAACTGTGTTGCTCTTTTCCAAAATAAAAGCCCCAATCTCTATTGTAGTTTACATCTTCAACACAATTATGTACACAATTAAATCCGTCCCCAGGTGTCTCGTATGTGGAAATAAGGACTTTTGAAAATGTCTCTCTGGCCTGCCAAGCATTGAGTTACAAGCAAATAGAGGGGAGAAGATCAATAAAAAGCATTCTCCTCCCGAGGAGTCCCGATTACGCCGAGCCTATCCAAACTATTTATCCCGCTGCGCTATGAGACACAATGGTACAGCATCAATATCTGCAATCTCCGACAGCAGGGTGTGTGTACATGTTAGGCCGGGAGACACACCAGCATGTGTGTGTGTGTGTGTGTGTGTGTGTGTGTGTGTGTGTGTGTGTGTGTGTGTGTGTGTGTGTGTGTGTGTGTGTGTGTGTTGTGTGTTTATCCTGCCAGCAGACGGTAATTGGGATGCCGCCGGTTTGCATCAATTCAGTTCAGTGGGGGAGTCGAGGACAAAATGGGGTAGGGGCCATTTAAAGTGCTACAAAAACGCGGCCTATTGTTGGGTCTCAGTGATGTCGTATGAGAAAGAGACATACAGATGGAGAGAAACCCGAGAGAGAGAGAGAGAGACAAAGATATGGACAGGGGGATTTATGTCGCTGGATGCTGAGCGGGGGAGTGGACCATAAGGTGGGATCGGTATTTTCAATTACGGGAGAATTCGGTGTAATTTCATCCATTCAGCGCGCCGGCCTCTGACTGAGAGAGAAATGGGGGTCTGAGAGCGATGACCGCTACCATCCCGCTGTTCCTCAACAACGCCGACGCTAAACACCGCCCCCCCCCCCGGCCCCCCCGCCGATCCGTCACCTTCAGCTCGCTATTGACAAGCAAAAAACCTGACCCCCCTCCCCTCCCGAAAAAGTGCACAGAAGTCTCTTGAGGACGCAAAGTATCAGGGCGCTAAAACATACACACGGCTAATGAAGGTGTTAAGGGTCTTGCTCAAAGGGCCCTCTAGTGGTGGAGGTGGGATTTGAACCAGCGATCTTCCGGTTCAAGCCCAATAAAACACCCCTTTTCCCGGAATTGTTTACATTCTGTCTGTTTTTATTTATGAGGCTACACGCAGTAAGCAACGGATCAGCGTTGGTGGCGCTCCGTTTTGACCTTGTGTTGATTGGCACAGCGGTTTAAGGCGCTGGGATACTGATCAGAAGGTCAGGGGGTTCGAGGCCCGGTATCACTAAGCTGCCAGCTTTGGTGTCCTTGAGCAAGGCCCTTAACCCTCTGTGCTCCAGGGGGCGCTATATCCTGGATGACTCTGCGCTCTGGGCCCAGAAGAAGGTCTTGGGTTCTTGATAATTGTATTATGAATAAAAAAGAAAAGTGTTAAGAGTCACATCCGAGTCGATTCAGAGTCGATTCAGCAACGATTCATGAGCCAAAAAATGATAATAGGAACGTTATAGCTGTAATTCCACTCTTTCTTCTGTATCCATCTGTTTTGTTTTTCCATTTCCTTTCTTTTGTTTTGCATTCCATTCTGCTTTTTTTTCTGTCATTCAATAATAATAATAATAATATTGTATATAATAATAATAATAATAATAATAATGGTTGTATAATTAATATTATTCTCTCTATCGCTACTATATTTAGTATCTCTCTCTCTCTCTCTCTCTCACACTAAGGACATTTTCGAGGCCATAAAAAAAAATTCCCAATAAGACACGCCTTAAATCACACATTTTGTCTAACAATAATGACTACGAGGCAACAAAACACAGTTCGCATCCAACCAGAAGTGTAAACAATAAGTATATACAGTCAGTATATAACAATAAATAATTTGCATATATACAATAGATGGTAAATTGCATATATAAGGACTGACTGTTCTGAAAAAAGGGGTACAGTGAGAGTAAATGACCAGTGATACATACATACACACACACACCCATATATATATATATATATATATATATATATATATATATATATATATATATATATATATATTATATATGCAGTATGTAGAATATCAGGTCAGGTCATTTGCATATGTAAACAGTGTACCAGTATATAAGGGGGGAGGTAATGTAGTGAGTAAACGAGCAATGATTGTAAGTGTATACCCGATAAATAGAATATATTGCTAATTGCATATTTGTAAAAAAATATATAGAAATATTTGCACGTGTAAACAATGCACATATGTACACAGAAGGATTATATAGGGTGAAAGAAAAGATGTTTATAATAATAATAATAGTCATGATAATATAATAATAATAATAATAATAACCTTCTGTATTCATATCAGAGTTAGCACAGGACCAGAGGAGAAACCTTTCAACACTGCAAATGGCCAAATGACAGTCTCTGGCACTTTGTCCCTATTTAAGATAATAACATTGGGATAATATATATATATATATTTTTGCCCTATTTTCCCATTTAATGCCACTTTCTTCAGAAGGGGGTTGGAGAGAATCAAAGAGAGTGAAAAGAGTAATATAGGAGGAGGAGGAGGAGGAGGAGGACGGGGGGGGCGTGGTGGGGTGGTGGGGGTTGGATAAGTGCTATGCGGATGAAGAATGGGAAATTGACGAGTGCCCTTGGTGCAATACAATAAACACATCCTGTCATTTGCAGTGCATCCCCTCTGCTCTTTATGAAATCGGGCAATGTTCCTTCACTCTCTCTCTCTCTCTCTCTCTCTCTCACATTCTCTCTCGCTCTCTCTCTTTTTTTTCCCCCCTCTCTCTTGATCCTTTTCTCACTCGTCCTTCCAACACAAAAACACAATTAATACCTGCAGCTCCGTCCTACTGATAACAACAATCGCTGAGGACTCTTTCCTATAATAACTCTGTAAAAGATCGACAAAAAAAAAAAAAGAATCCCAAAGCACGGCTGCTTATTACCCAGAAGCACTTCAATTCACAAATACAGCACTTTATATATAATTATGAAGAGAAGAATATTGGAAGAAGAGCTTTTTTTTTTCCTTTTCTTTTCTTTTTTTTTTTTCTTTTACTCTTTCCATTTCTCTGTTGAATTGCTTGCACAACAATGCAGAGCATGTCGGGACGTTAACATGAAAAGGGATGAAAAGACTTTTGTTGGATTGGAATATTACTGCTAAAAGGATCGTCATTACACCGGTCGTCATTAAAAATGCAAATTCCGGGACCTGGACAATTTAATGATCTTCATTCATTCGTTCATCTTCTAGCGCTTTATCCGATCTTCCCTCGGGTCACGGGGAGTCTGTGTCTGTGCTATCTCAGGCGTCTATGGGCATTAAGGCAGGATACACCCTGGATGGAATGCCAACCCATCGCAGGGCACACTCACACTCACACACACACATTCATACACTAGGGACATTTTTCCAAGGTGCCAATCAACCTACCGTGCATGTTTTTGGACCGGGGGAGGAAACCGGAGAACCAGGAGAAAAACCCCCTGAGGCACCCGTGACTGACAATGGCTTATGAGTACTGTTTTCAACACTTATTACCTCTACTCCCAACAACCAATCATTGAGCAACATCTTTACAAAGACACTAGACACTACTGGCCGGCAACCAATCAATGATCGCCACTGCTCCCAACAACCAATCACTGATCGCCATTGTTCAAATCAACCAATTACTGATCACCAATGTTCAAATCAACAAATCACTGATCACCAATGTCCCAAACAACCAATTACTGATCACCAATGTTCAAATCAACAAATCACTGATCACCAATGTTCCAAACAACCAATCACTGATCACCAATGTTCCAAACAACCAATCACTGATCACCATTGTTCAAATCAACAAATCACTGATCACCAATGTTCCAAACAACCAATCACTGATCACCATTGTTCAAAAAAACAAATCACTGATCACCAATGTTCCAAACAACCAATTACTGATCACCAGTGTTCCAAACAACCAATCACTGATCACCAATGTTCCAAACAACAAATGATCACTGTTCCAAACAACCAATCACTGATCACCATTCCAAACAACAAATCACTGATCCCATTCCTTCCAACAACCAATCACTGATCACCATTGTTCCAAACAACCAATCATTAAACATCATTGTTTCACTGCTCCAAAAGAACATTCACTGACATTCCTTTCCCACTGGATTCCCTAAAAACAACATTCCATACTTTTCCATGCTTTAATATGTTTAAATAAATTGCCTTAAAATAATGTTAATCCGGATGGACACGTGAACGTGCAAATCGGTTTATTTATTCGTTTTTATCACCAGGCACGGCCTTTTTGGTCTCCACGGTTACATCATCTTCCTCTGTGAAAGTCTGCATCCACACGCTCTCAGAAGGAAAACAGAATACGTTAAAGGACGAGAAGTTCCGGGCGACAGAAAGCCGAGTTGAATATTTTCACCGCCATTTATTTTTTTTTGCTGATGCAGCACGGCTCGTCACGGGAAGATATAAGTCACCCAAACCAGGTCACATGTCCCCAATTATAATCACCGCAGACACGTTTGATGTATTACGCTGCGAGCGCTTTGCGGACGACGGAGAAGCGCCCGGTGATCCAGTTCCTGCGTCTGCTGCAGGAAATTTAATAAAGTGGGACATGCCGGCGAGGTTATATCACCGAAACAGAATTAGTGCTCGGCGAGGAATACAGTCACGAAAGGGGATGTGATCCAGATGACACGTGTCTGCTCGGGTCCGCACCTCGGATGGACGAGAAGCTTTGATCTCTATCTCAGCTGGGCCAGGAAATGAGCGCCGCATTAAACTCCTGCATGACACCCGAACCTGTAAAAACAACAGAAAAAGCACAAATCCTCTGGACTCGCACTCGTATAAGCTGTCCACTTATGACAGGAAATTAAACGGCTTCGGGGGGGGGGGGGGGGAAGGGGGGGAGGGGGGGGGGGGGGGGGGGACACCCCCAGACCACAAAGACACCGAAATGGGAAAATAATGACTGATTGTTCGAAGCTTTGGTGGAAACTATATTTTACTTGACGCTACTTTATTCTCAAGAAACATCTGGAATAAGTACTTTGGGTCATTGCTATACGCGTCCCATTCCATATTTAGTCCCCATTTGCTGTAATAATAACCTCCACTATTATTAGTGCCGTGTGCAAAAGCATCACTATTAGAATCTCCCTCTAGCTTCGGACAAATTTACAGCGCGTAACTCGTCCCGCAGTTTTTGTCCGATCCTCACGGATCATACCTCATATCGTGCGTCCCGATGGTGTGAGGGGTGCTATTACTTTTAGAAGGAATTGCCCGGCGGAATTCCGAACCCGGGGCCAAAAAGCGGGAATTTTTTTCCCCATAGAAAATGAATGGGGTTGAAATTTCGTGCCTCACAGTTTGACCTGTGAGCGTCCGACATGCACATGTGGCAAATCCACTCATAGGAGGATCCGTAGTGGATCACGATCATAAACCTCCTGAATTCCACACACGTTCGGAATTTCGGGAAATCCGAGACATTCCGGCCCCATAGAGAATGAATGGGGAAATTTGGCGCTCCGCTGTTCGGCCCCATGTTCGCCCGACATTAGACATATCCACTCGTAGGTGAGATGGAGCAGGTCGTGAGGCGTCACGTGGACAAAAACCTGCGAAATGGCGAAACAGGTTCATGTGACATGTCTAAACGCTCGGCACATCGACAGGAGTCGGACGCTGGATAATTTGATGATATCACCTGCGTCACTAGCCCCGCCCCCTCCCGAACAAAACGGGGTCTAAACACTTGTCTCTCCGAACAAGCTGGCATTTCGAAGTCAACGCTAACAGTATAAGGGGTCGCGCCCGGGGCTTTTTTTGAGTAACGACCCCCAATACTGGTGATGTCCTCGCTGACATGAGTTGCAGGTGCGATGGATCACGTACAAACCAACAGGGTGTCGGAATGGTACATGTTTATATCTCATCCAATCACATTCACTCTATCTCTTTATCCCTTATAAATAGGAGTAACGAGGGCTATTTTGTTTTTAAATGTAAGGAGTAGAAAGTGGCTCACTGGATTAAGGCCCTGGGTTCAAGTCCCGGTATCGCCAAGCTGCCATTATTGGGCCCTTTACCCTCTGTGCTCCATCTGTATCATGGCTGAACCTTCGCTCTGATATGCGAAGAAAAGAATTTCCATCGTGGGTATAATCATCAGATATAATACACTCGTTTAAAATCCCTGCTAACGTTATGTAGGAAATAGCTTTTAATTAGCATTTACTCAAATTAAAGCTAAAACCAGCAGTGTGTTGTTATAATTACACTCATCCCAGCGTTGGACGCAAAACGCCCGCAAAAAATCATTCGGATAACGATACAATCTTGACCCAACCCTGGCCCTGGTCTTTTTCAGACACGGCGGCGGGATCCTCCACTTCCTGATCCTGGCTGGGAAAACATAACCCTCCAGTGTAGGAATGTGCGTGTGGTTTCCCTCCAGCTTTTACAGTGGTGCTAATTTGGTGCTGATTTCATTCCCCTTTGTTGGTGCGCTTCCTTCTCAAAGTTAAGAGTGACGCCCATCGGACTGGTTTAAAGTCAGTAGTGTTGGGCAAATATATATATATATATATACATATATATGGAGTATTCATTCATTCATCTTCTACCACTTTATCCGATCTTCTCGGGTCACGGGGAGCCTGTGCCTATCTCAGGCGTCTATGGGCATTAAGGCAGGATACACCCTGGATGGAATGCCAACCCATCGCAGGGCACACACACACATTCACACACTAGGGACAATTTTCCAAGGTGCCAATCAACCTACAGTGCATGTTTTTGGACCGGGAGGAAACCGGAAAACCCGGAGAAAAACCCCCTGAGGCACGGGGAGAACATGCAAACTCCACACACATATGGCCGAGACGGGAATCGAACCCGGACCCTGGCGGTGTGAGGCGAACGTGCTAACCACTAAGCCACCGTGTCCCTATATGGAGTATATTAAAGAGAATAGTCTTTATTTGTCACGTACACATTACAGCATGGTGAAATTCTTTCTTTGCAAATCCCCAGTTTGTTTTCTGGGGGTCAGAGCACAGCCATGACACAGCGCCCCCTAGAGCACAGAGGGGTTAAGGGACCCAAGGGACCCAAGACTGGCAGCTTGGCGAAACGAACCCCCAACCTTCCGGATAACCCAGCGCCAGTAAGCTCCAGTAACCCAATACCCCAAACACTTAAACACCCCCCCCCCCAAACTCCCTTACTTGATAAGGACCCATCTTGATAAATATACCCACAGAAAGGTACGAAAACACGTCTGGCCCCGCCCTCCAGTGCTTCCTACTTTCCTTTTTTGGTCCTGTCTGTCAGCTTCTCACCTTCTCTCCGAGCTCTTTAATTACCCCTCGTTTGTTGCTCGTGCCAATTAAGGTCAGCTCCGGTTGCTCTTTCAAATGAGTTGAATTAGGCGGGTCAGGAACAATGCCGACCCCCACGGAGCATTATGAAGGTATGAGAAGTCAGTTCATGCGCATCGGATAAAGCGAGGAAAATGGATCCGTTCTTCTCTCTCTCTCTGCGGTGCACTTCTCATTCCCCCCCCCCCCCTCCCCCCCCCCCCCCACACACACACACTTAATTAAAAGTAATTAGTACTTGAGGCAGAAATAGTGATGACGAGCACTACTTTGTACTAATTACTTAGCTCACTGTCGCATATTAAAGCTTTGTCGCATTCTCTTTTTTTTTTTCTTCTCCGAAGGGCTCCGTGGCCTCGCACAACAATCGGAGCCAGGCTCATTAATAAACACCATTAATTACCGCAAAGAATAACGTGTTCACGTTTCCGGAATGAACGGCTGACAGGCAGGACCGAATTGCAAGGACGCCGTTACCCTAAACCCCCCCCCCCCCCCAAACCAACCCCCGCCTTCCCCCCATTACATTTCCACTCGAAAACAGATCAGCACGATTAGGCGATAAGAGCAGCCTCATAAACGGTAAATATACTCGCAATGATGTTCGTTCTGTAAACAAGCCGTAAACAAACTTTTGGTGCAGCGCTGCCTCCTAGTGGCCTGTGGAAGGAGTACAACTGATGACGCTGCACAAGCTGGAGCCACATGGGGCATGGCGGTGGAGGCGGTGGAGGCGGTGGTCAGAGGCTGATTCGAAGTTGTGTACCACCAGCAGGAGAGCTAAATATAACCAGGGTCAACATATCAGAGCACATGCAGAAATATACCCGTGTGCATGCATGCACCTCAGCCCAGCAGACGAAGCGGACAAAAAAGGGCTCATTCACGGTGGTTCCGCAAGTCTCTAACTGGGACCCTCATATGCCGGACTTCTCTGGAAATTCTCTAGGGGTGAGTCACTCCGGCGTTTACCGTGTGCATGCGTATGTGTGAGGTGTAGGAAAGTGGGAGTTCAGTGGTTAAGGCATTGGGCTCTGGACCGGAAGGTCGCAGGTTCAAGTCCCACCAAGTTGAGCAACCTCATTTGCTTAAGGGTGTCTGCCAAATGGCGTACATGTAAATGGTCTATAGAATGGCTGTATGTTTCAAGTTCAAGGGAAACATGGGAAATGTGCAGCACTTTTACCCCAGTTTGATCTGCTCGTTCGCAGAAGCGTGGTGAAGAGGGACCACAGCGAATCGTCATGCCAGAGATCCCGAACTGAACCGATTGGACTACAGCACTGATGGGCCTGTTAGATAACCCTGTGATTGGCCAGGGCTTGTCCAGTAACGATCCATTGGTTCGCGAGGCCTACCTAATGGCCTACGACTATATCAACTACGTAACAGCCAATCCGGACGCACCTCTGGGCCCGGCGCCTTCCCAAACCTCGGCAGCGCTGCGGCACGCCGGAGACGAGCTCCTCCGGCGCTTTCCCATCTTCTTCCGGCGCTGGCCGCGTGTCTTCCGGGACGTCACGGAGGCCACGGCGTGTCCGACGCTGCTGTCCATCCTGGAGGAGAACTTCTCTCAGTCCAGGCGCAGGGACATGTCCTGGAGCGCCGTGCTCTCAGTGTTCGTGCTGGCCGGTCAGATGGCGCTTCACTGCCAAAGGAGTGGCATGGACAGGGTTCTGCCTCAGATCCAGCAGTGCGTGGGCAACTTCGTTGAAAGAGTCATCTGCCCCGAGATCAGGGACAAGGGAGGATGGGTAAGTCGGCAGGTGGGAAAGGTTTGGGGAAGTGGGAAGTCTTTCATATGGAGTAGAATATCTGCAAGAGCGCCACCTTTGGGGCCTTGATGTGACGTTTGCGCAAAATACAACTACGTCTCCATGTGTGTTTCTCCAAGTCAGGCTTTGTGGTTCGCTTCGGAGAGAAGCAGACTTTGGAAGGCCAGGTTAAGGAGGCGTGTTGCTGGAGTTTGCTCGTTCTGAGCGTGGGGATTCTCGCCTACTTCCTGTGGAAAAGAAGAATCTTTTAGTCTGCACTGCCCTCTTGTGGCCAACTGTTTCAAACACCAGGACTAACCCTGCAAATCAAGTCTATCTTAGTCTGCTTACTAGGATACTATACACGCCGATTCCCACCGAGTCTTTGTCTGGTCATCTGGATAACAAACAAAAGTGGTTGATATTCAGAATAAATACAAACCGCCGTGTACAACAAACCACCTCTTTTACTACAACACATTAAGATTTGCTTTCGACTGAAACCACTGGTTTACTGGTTAGCACGTTCGCCTCACACCGCCAGGGTCCGGGTTCGATTCCCGTCTCGGCCATGTGTGTGTGGAGTTTGTGCATGTTCTCCCCGTGTCTCAGGGGGTTTTTTTTTTTCTCCGGGTTCTCCGGTTTCCTCCCCCGGTCCAAAAACATGTATGGTAGGTTGATTGGCACCTTGTGTATGAATTTGTGTGTGTGTGTGTGTGTGTTCTGTGATGGTTTGGCATTCCACCCAGGGTGTATCCTGCCTTAATGCCCATAGACGCCTGAGATAAACACAGACTCCCCGAGACCCGAGGGATGATCGGATAAAGCGCTAGAAGATGAGTAAAATTGTCGCTGCTTTTGAGTTTTACTACGTCATAAAAGATTTATACACTATATTTCCAAAAGTTTGTGGACACCCGGTATAGAACGTGCTTTTCCGAACCTCACATTCCACATTTAGTGCCACATTTCAGCTCTTAGCTTTCTTCGCTCCACTCTTCTTGGAAGCCATATTTGAGAGCGTGCTTGTGCTCGTACAGCCACAAGGGTGTTATTACAGTCTAGTACTAGATGAAAGTGTGGTGAGGAGGCCTGGGGTGCAGTCAGGGTTCCAAATCAACATCCATAGCACGAGTTTCCTAGATCAAGTGAAGGGATGCTACTGCATCCAAAGATGTCTTATTTACACGATTGTGTGCTTCAACTTTGTGATAAAAGTTTGGAAAACAACCACGTGGTTTGGAAGATCGAGTGTCACAATACTTTTGCTCATATAGTGTATAAGCAACTGTGTATATGTATGTATATATATATATATATATATATATATATATATATATATATACATTTTTGCACTGTCTTTATTCTGCAGAATATTAATGTGACATCACACTGTAATTTTATTCGCTAATAAAATCGAAAGATTGCTTTACTACTATCTTTTTGACAGATCTTTGTTGTTTGGTATTTTAAGAAATAAATCAACTTTTTTTTTGCACTATAATTAGTGCACCACTCAACCTGTCCTCATTAATGTCGACTGCAACTATTTTTATCGAAATACTTTCCTTCACCAACCTCAGCACCCATACAAAACATATATTTCAATAATCATACATGAATTATAAATTAATAAAATCTAATGCAAATTAGTTCAGCACTTTCATGACCGCAGGCTTTGCTTTTTAATCAATACATTACTGTTTTATGGTGGATTCAAATTCATCACAAACCTCAAGCATTTCTGCTCGGCAGCAAAAAAACCTGCATTCCTATTGGCCGGTGTACATTTCAGCAGCCAATCAGAGCGTTACTGAGCAAAGATTGTGATCTATATATAGTTTGATCTAGCAACATGTAATAATTATTCTCTCCAACACCACTCCACTGTTATACTGGTCACATCAGGAGCACAGAACTGGGTACGTTTTTAGGTTTAAACACTAGGAATAATTAATTGGATCTTGAGTAGATTTAAGTTATTAATTTAAAAAGCCATGTTTGTCCAAAAGGCTGCTTTAGTGAACATGAAGGTAAACAAGAATCCAATGTAAAAGTAAACGTTGAAGTAATCTACTCACCTTCGTGTTTTTATTAAAATATATGTATTTTTACATAAATATAATGCTGGTTTGGTTAAAAGCAACTTCAACCCTGTATTTGTGTGTAAAAGTCCTGGATTGAAGATTAGCATTAAAAAAAAATTAAATTAAAATCCTGAATGGAAAATAAAGCCCAATATAAAGTGCACATGAATGTTTTTGCAGTTCTCCCGGGTCATTAATACACCCGAGGACATCCGTGAGAAACCCAACACACACTAAACCAGTTAAGTAACCCGATCATTAAAGTTTATGAAACACAAGAGAACAGTCAAGTGATACTACTTTTAATTATTCATGTTTGCGAACAAACAAGGCAGACAAACTCTTGAAGACGTTAACAAAAAGAACTTTAATGACAATTCTGTACAGAAAAGGAATGGACAGCAGAAACACAAACAACTTTGGAAAGGTTTGTTGCAGAACGAGTTGGAAAAAAACAAACAAAATTACAGCTTGGCACATGAACATATACACAAGCAAAGATTTAGGCAAGCTCCTCCTCGCCTTCCTCTTCGAACTCGCCCTCTTCCTCGGCCGTGGCATCCTGGTACTGCTGGTACTCGGACACCAGGTCGTTCATGTTGCTCTCGGCTTCTGTGAATTCCATTTCATCCATGCCCTCGCCGGTGTACCAGTGGAGGAAAGCTTTACGCCGGAACATGGCGGTGAACTGCTCGGAGATGCGCTTGAACAGCTCCTGGATGGCGGTGCTGTTGCCGATGAAGGTGGCGGCCATCTTGAGGCCGCGCGGCGGGATGTCGCACACGGCGGTCTTCACGTTGTTGGGGATCCATTCGACGAAGTAGCTGCTGTTCTTGTTCTGCACGTTGAGCATCTGCTCGTCGACTTCCTTCATGGACATGCGGCCGCGGAAGATGGCGGCGACGGTGAGGTAGCGGCCGTGGCGTGGGTCGCAGGCGGCCATCATGTTCTTGGAGTCGAACATCTGCTGAGTCAGCTCGGGCACGGTGAGCGAGCGGTACTGCTGGCTCCCCCTGCTGGTCAAGGGGGCGAACCCGGGCATGAAGAAGTGCAGACGAGGGAAGGGCACCATGTTGACGGCCAGTTTACGCAGATCCGCGTTGAGCTGGCCGGGGAAGCGCAGGCAGGTGGTGACGCCGCTCATGGTGGCGGACACGAGGTGGTTTAGGTCGCCGTATGAGGGCGTCGTGAGCTTCAGTGTGCGGAAGCAGATGTCGTAAAGAGCCTCGTTGTCGATACAATAGGTCTCGTCTGTGTTTTCCACCAGCTGGTGAACGGATAGTGTAGCGTTGTAGGGCTCCACCACGGTGTCGGACACTTTGGGCGAGGGCACCACGCTGAAGGTGTTCATGATGCGGTCGGGATATTCTTCACGGATCTTGCTGATGAGCAGCGTTCCCATTCCGGAGCCGGTGCCACCACCCAGGGAGTGGGTGAGCTGGAATCCCTGCAGGCAGTCGCAGCTCTCCGCCTCCTTGCGCACCACATCAAGTACAGAATCCACCAGCTCGGCTCCCTCTGTGTAGTGGCCCTTGGCCCAGTTGTTTCCGGCACCGCTCTGACCTGTAAAAAACACTCGCGGTTAACACCTACTTATAAGTGGTCACATTTTATCCATCCTATATCTATATATATATATATATATAAAAAAATTCTTATAAATGGTCACATTTCATCCCACAAATGAAAAACTTACTCACCAAACACAAAGTTATCGGGCCTGAAGACCTGACCAAAAGGTCCAGACCTCACGGAGTCCATGGTTCCAGGCTCCAAGTCCACCAGCACGGCACGGGGCACGTATTTACCACCTGAAAGCAAAGAAGTCATTCAAAACCGAATCCTCGGTACAGGATATACATTTCAGAAAGGTGAATGCGGTACGTACCCGAGGCCTCGTTGTAATAGACATTGATTCTGTCCAGCTGGAGATCGCTGTCTCCATGGTATGTGCCGGTTGGGTCGATGCCGTGCTCGTCGCTAATCACCTCCCAGAACTGTGAGGGGGAAAAAAAACCCGTACAAAATGTTAATTATTAACAGGATTATTTCTTAACCAGCAAAATACTAATAAAATGTTAATTACATCATAATGAACACAAAATAAACAAGTGGTTATATTGATTTATCGTTAGTGTGTAATTAGCTTTAGCTTCGTGAAACGATTGATTTCCCGCCGCATTGCAGGTCTGAAGTGACCACGCGGTCAAAAAAAAAGGTATATATATATATATAGCGCGGGAAAAAAAACCCGTCAGCCAATCAAAAACATTTTACACTCGCACGCGCTTTAGAGCGCGAATTTCAAACGTAACCGCTTTTTCAAACTGAAAAATGGCGCGCGCGGCCTTCCCCGGGATTGGCTGAAATCCATCAGACATCTCCCTCAACCCCTCCGCCTGTGCTGACGTCACTACCAGACTCCGCCCCACCCATATCCGGCTATAAAGGCGCGGCCCGGCTGGGCCTTTTATAATCCGTGCCGCAGGTCAAAAGCGAATAAACTTGATATAATGATGTTAAAAAAATCGATCGTAAGTGTAATGATTAGATTTATACGGGCAAAATGCATTATAGAATCGAATTTTAAGAATGAAGACAAAACAAAAGACGTGATCTTGGCCTTCCCATGGGGCCTTTGTCCCCAAGGAAAAAGAAAAAAAAAACCCGCTACCAGACATGAGGAAAAATACGCATTAAAAAACATGATACATATCGATAAATACAATTTAAACGCCAATATTCCCTTTCCTCAGTATTAAAATAAATAAAAAGAGGAAGCTGCACATGGCGACCCATTTTTTTTCCTTCGCAGCTGTTAATATTCACAATATAGAAAAATTGTCATCAATATAGATCGTTTAAAAATATATACGAATTTAAAGCGTCAATGAACGTGAGATTTGAAGAAACAAAAAAAAAATCAAATATAATTGACGAATAAAACTGACCTTGGCTCCAATCTGGTTTCCACACTGACCAGCCTGAAGATGCACGATTTCCCTCATCTTTACTTTTTCTTTTTCGCACTAAATGAGTCAACAGAACAAAATGTCAGCCGTCCTTCCCTCTCTTTCTACAGAAGTGCGGAAACTAGCGCCTTCCCTCCTTATATATACACGAGTTTAGACCCGCCTCCAGACTCGGGTATCTGTGTACTATTGGTGGAGAGATTCAAAAATCCGCTCAGAAAATCCGTAGTCGTTTTTGATTGGTCTGTGCGTGCTGTCAGTCATGTTGCCGGCATGTTGAGCTTTGTCACGCCGGTAGAATGGCTAATACTGTCATGCTAACTTAGAAGTCATGCTAGCACGAATGCTGCACCAAATAAAACATGAAAAAAACTCCAAACAATACATCCAGGATTCGCTTTGAAAACATAAAAAAAGCATATGTTGCATTCAAATGACAATAAAAAGAGAGTTAAATACATGGACATGGATATATATATACATATAAATATATTTTTTAATAGATTAGATGGCTTTTCCCCACAAAATGGTTCCCAGGAATTGCACTTAATAAATAAAAATGAAATGCATTTTACTTCATAAAATAATGCATAGCCCAAAAGCTAAAAACGTTCCTCGGATGTCTAGACACCCTGACACCCTGCTAGTGCACCGCCCTAGTTTATCAATATCGCGTTATACCTGTTCTGCACAATACATTTTACACAAAAATGTATAAAATTAATAAATGCAAATCCTCTGACTCAAATCTAACGCTTTATTAATGTCACAAATCTCCAGTCATGTCCTAATAACCTAATGCATTTACTACTAATAATAATGATGTTTCATTTTATGATCTGGTGAACATTTATTACGGGCAGGTACGTCGGATTCTGAGATGAAAACCGTCATGGCGGTATATTTTTAAAAGCCTGTCGAAGTTAAACCATGACCAAATGTACTATTGAACGTGGCAGGGTCTTGGTTGCGTTTGTGTAACGCTTTAAACGTGATTTAAAAAAAAAAAAGAGAGACGAGAATCTAAGCGTGCTTGAAACAACCGAGTGTCCACACGTCCTTTGAGCATCCGCAGGTGCAATTTCCCCTCACACACCATGCGAATTCTTCCTCGGAGACTTGTGTAGGGGAGGGCTGGGTTCATTTCCTATTCCAGGCTATTACCGAGCCATTATTCAGCCTACAGTAAAGTGAACTCCACCCCCCCCCCCAGCCTCTAGATGTGTCGACGACTAACAATGAAGGAAAATGGCTTCCGCATTGCAGAGTCCTTCTGCTTTGCATGTGGAGTACAGGTGAACGGCAGCAGACAATGAGGAGAAAGAGCTTTTGTGGTGTGGAAATCAGAAATCGTGGCGGTGTGTGTGTGTGTGTGTGTGTGTGTGTGTGTGGAATAGCTAAGCTGTATCCGGGGGATGGGGTGGAGGATAAGATGGAGTCAGCTGCCTTGGTACAGTTGGCATGCCTTGGAGAGCGAGAATGTGAGGTTTGTCGTATTGTGTGCCGAGATGGAGGGGGCAGGGGATATTTTCAAGGTCTCGAGGGCTTTCCTGAGATCCTGAACAGATGGGATATTAGTGGGTCGCCCTTTGGATCTGCTTGACCATTGTCGGAGGACAAAAAAAAAAATGAAATGAAAGAAATACACATACACACACACCCACACACACACTACACGACGACTGACCTAAATTTAACAAGGCTTCCTGCATCCTCCTTCTACTTTCTAATCAGTGGTTATATCCAAATTCTAAATCTGGAGACAAAGAGCCAGTGTGTGCTCATGAAACGGCTTACGTCATCGCACAACACTTCCCCCCATTTCACCCGCCGCTACTTCTGCGGCACAGCTTTGGCAGCTTAATGGCTAATCGATTTAAAGGGAGATCAGACTACAAATCCTGAGGTGTGGCAGCATGCATACTGGAATAGTGTGTGTGTGTGTGTTTGTATGCATATATGAATAAAGACATAAGCCAAAGGAAGACTAATCTTGAGGTATATTAATACACATGCTTACTATTTCACTTAGATTTGACTACAGCATTTGAATACGAATTCATAATAACATAAACAATGCGTCATAATGTGTCTGACATAAACGATCCAGTAAAACTTATAAACCTATCCCATATGTTTCTGTCTATTGGTAAATTGAATATGGTTCCATATTAAATGGGCAATTTGAAGTGCCTCATTTGTGTTATAATACCTGTGCTATAGTCATAATGCCTTATAAACAATGCGGCGTCATAATGTGTCTGAAAACCGAATAGCATTATCCTTTTATATAGTTAATGCTTTTTATTAAGCGCATTTAACAGCATACTTTGACTCGTTAATATGATATATATATATATATATATATATATATATATATATATATATATATATATATTGTATTGTTAGACCCTGATGACAGTCTGTTGTCCGATCCCCTTATCAGAACCAAATGTTCCAATAGATCACACACCAAATTCATATATATATATATATATATATATATATATATATATATATATATATATATATATATATATATATATATATATATCAAATGTAATGATTAATGTCCGCTTCATTATCAATGGTGTTTTAACATAAACGATACGATTTATAGTGCATCATTTGTGTTACTGCCCACCTGCCAACTGCATTCTTATATATGTAATGTTCATTGAATTTACGGGCTGTAATATTTGTGAAATATACAACACAAAGGCATATAAGGACAAGCTAAGCTTTTTTTTTTTTTCCATGTGTGGATTATTGAGTGATCTGCAGTGTCCTGAGGTAATAAAGGCTTTCCAGTATGGATCCTCTAAGGGAGGGAGGGGAGAGAGGAGATCCTGTGTTTTTTGACTCAGCATCTGTCCAATCTCTCTAAAGATCAGACAGCAGGGACAGAACAGGCATCGTTTAGAAGCTTGTGTATGCTCTGATAAACGCTCGGATTATTAACCAGTGGCATTTGCGGAATTCATGAAATGGTTCGGATGTGGCTACTCGTAATGGAATCCATCTCAGGCAAAACCTTCCTCAAATCACATTTACATCTTCTCGTAAAGGGCCCAGTGTAGCTTCCTGTACTCTTTCATTACAACATCGTGAATAGACGGTCTTTACATTCAACCCTTTCCCGAAGATCCAACGGTAAAAATGAAACCGTTTCATAGTGATTACTTTACACTTTATAAACTTAAAAAAAATTCTTCTTATTCTATTTGTATTTTATTTCTATTTTTATTTGCATTTTCTTCTTTTTTTAAATAAACATTTGCACTATTTTCTTTTTTCTGTTATGTTTACATGTTGGACGGTCGTAAAAAGCATTTCACTGCATGTCGTACTATGTATGTATGTGTATGTGACAAATAAAATTAGAATTTAAGTTGTTGTGTACCCAATAATAATCAATTATAGCCAATATATACAGATATATACAAATTATTATTATTATTATTATTATTATTAACAACTTGTTAATCAAATTAAATTTTTATATATATATATATATATAGGGGGCACGGTGGCTTAGTGGTTAGCACGTTCGCCTCACACCGCCAGGGTCCGGGTTCGATTCCCGTCTCGGCCATGTGTGTGTGGAGTTTGCATGTTCTCCCCGTGTCTCAGGGGTTTTTTCTCCGGGTTCTCCGGTTTCCTCCCGGTCCAAAAACATGCACGGTAGGTTGATTGGCACCTTGGAAAAATTGTCCCTAGTGTATGAATGTGTGCGTGAATGTGTGTGTGTGTGCCCTGCGATGGGTTGGCATTCCATCCAGGGTGTATCCTGCCTTAATGCCCATAGACGCCTGAGATAGGCACAGGCTCCCCGTGACCCGAGAAGATCGGATATAGCGGTAGAAGATGAATGATGAATGAATGATATATATATATATAGGTACAGTGTCATGTGTGAGTATATACACGTATACATTTTTACAATACAAAGAAAATAAATTCATGATTACAGAATAAAGATAAACAAAATGTGGCTTTGTGCAATTTGAGCGTCACAAATATATACAGATATGAAGTATATACACAGTGCAATAACGATATAAATACTGTACACAGCAGTGTGCATTTTGTCCGACACGTATACAAAATGTTGTGTGAATTTTGGGTACAATTTATAATGTCACATGATGATTTGATGTAATATGGATATAAGGAATAAGAAATACGGCCGGATGAAATGCTGCTGCTTTTTTGAGAGCGTCCAGAATATTGACGTCGCATACTGATGAAACGGGGGTGGTTGTGTGTGTGTGTGTGTGTGTGTGTGTGTGTGGTTTGGGGGCAACCCCCTCCATTTTCCCTTCGCCATTCTACTGTTCAAAATGCCTTCTGGTTGCTAGGAGACGTTCCAGAGTCGATCATAGCCCGGCTGAAATCAGCTACATGCCTGGAATACAGAACGCATATTTTTATCTGAACAGAGTAGCATTACGGGGTCTGCGCAGTTATAATGAGGCGAATTTTGGACCTAAATTAGTCGTAGCCTGACCCAAATAAAAAAAGTGCTTTATCTCCTCTGTGTTGTTCAAAAAGCTTATGTGACGTTATCGTGACTCGCTTGTGAAAACACACACCGTACATATCTCCAGAGCACAAATAAACATCATGATTTACTAGATCCACTAGAGGTGCGAATTATGAGATTACTATTCGTTTTTTCGCCAAGTCATCGCTATGATAATAAGCTCGGCGGCGTGCGAGCGAGCCAGCGAACGTGAAGTGAATGTTTCTCCATATGTTCAGCTGTTTACTGACAGAGCATGTGCAGTTCCCGGAGGAAGTCCAAGCAGATCCACCACCGTATCGGGTTCTCTTTCGGATTCACTGTCCTGAATGAAGCCGGCCGCGACCAGTACATGTGTGAGTCGTGAAAATAATGGTTTTAAAGATGGACAAAAAAAAATTTCCACCATAAACAGCTTTATATATATATATATATATATATATATATATATATATATATATATATATAAGGGTCTCTATATATATATATATATATATATATATAGTTTGCCTGGAGTGTTTAAAAAAGGCACATTGTGTGAGAAAAAGGCACTCTGCGGATCTCTGCCAAGCCTTGCTGCAGTCCAAGCCCGTTCTGCCCATCCCCCCTCCTCCCCCGCCCTCCTTCCCTTCACAAGAGCCTGGTGTCTGAGGGTTAGCGAGCTAGCTAATGGTGAGTCAGAAGCATGCTCCCAAAGGACGTCTTCCTTTACACAAAGCTGACTCAGCTGCCACGAAAACACCCGTAAAACACTGCTTCCCTT
>JACRUU010000006.1:688557-698557 GCA_030449085.1 Kryptopterus vitreolus
CAATGGGTTGGCATTCCATCCAGGGTGGATCCTGCCTTAATGCCCATAGACGCCTGAGATAGGCACAGGCTCCCCGTGACCCGAGGGAAGATCGGATAAAGCGCTAGAAGATGAATGAATGAATGAATGCACCATACAGACAAATCAGCGTTACTTTTCAAGATAAATATCGCCTAGAGGGGGAAAAAGCATTATTACTATGATATTTGTTTATATTTATTCCTATTGAAAACTAAACATTTACTTACTTACTTAAGCGTATGGTGGGTGGTTAAATCTATACTACAATGAACAACATTTATCAATCCTATAACCGATTACGGTTTTTAAAATAAAAGAAACAACACTTTGCGTACAATATTCATTCATTCATTCATCTTCTACCGCTTTATCCGATCTTCCCTCGGGTCACGGGGAGCCTGTGCCTATCTCAGGTGTCTATGGGCATTAAGGCAGGATACACCCTGGATGGAATGCCAACCCATCGCAGGGCACACACACACACACACACACACACATTCATACACTAGGGACAATTTTTCCAAGGTGTGCCAATCAACCTACTGTGCATGTTTTTGGACCGGGGGAGGAAACCGGAGAACCCGGAGAAAAAAAACCTCCTTGAGGCACGGGGAGAACATGCAAACTCCACACACACATGACCGAGACGGGAATCGAACCCGGACCCTGGCGGTGTGAGGCGAATGTGCTAACCACTACGCCACCGTGCCTCTGCGTACAATATTAGTGAGCTTTATTAAAACAAATTTTAAAAAATGACTGAGTAGTGGAAATGTGCTAAAAGAAATACATGTGAATGTATTTAATAATAAATATAATGATATAATGGATCATTCAAAATAAATAGAATATAGCGCTTTCCGTCCGTGTGTGAAAAAACAAACAGAATGTGATGTCTGTGATTCGCCTCAAGAGGCCGCTCTCGTCGCAGTTGTTTTTCATATATATATCATATATTAAGGGTGTTTAATTTACACGATATGATCGTCATTCATTCATTCATTTTCTACCGCTTTATCCGATCTTCCCTCGGGTCACGGGGAGCCTGTGCCTATCTCAGGCGTCTATGGGCATTAAGGCAGGATACACTCTGGATGGAATGCCAACCCATCACACACACACACACACACACACACATTCACACACACATTCATACACTAGGGACAATTTTCCAAGGTGCCAATCAACCTGCCGTGCATGTTTTTGGACCAGGGGGGAAACCGGAGAACCCGGAGAAAAACCCCCTGAGGCACGGGGAGAACATGCAAACTCCACACACACATGACCGAGACAGGAATCGAACCCGGATCCTGGCGGTGTGAGGCGAACGTCCTAACCACTACGCCACCGTGCCCCTAAGCTTATATTTGTAATAGTAATAGCTTTAAGGTTGAAATAAACACTTTTGCACTCAACAAAATGGCTTCTTGGTTATATTATATCACTTTGTTTGGCCATTTAGTACACAGTTATATAAGGGAATTTACAGGTAAGAATGGGTTCCATCGTGAGCCTGAGGTTTCCTTCTCATATTGTCTCAGCCTTCACCACCACGTCTTACAGACAAATCCTGCTTTGAGATAGACTTAATAAGAATATTATTGACCGTCGGAAACACTCCCATGGGTGATATGATTCGTCACTCAGCCATAATGAGTTTTCCTCATGGGGACAGATCCAGCGAATAAAAACCGCCACTCCGTATATTTTTTTATAATCTTATTTATTACTGAATATACCATAATCCAGTGTCTCCTACATCCCTCCACAAAGCGCTCACACAAACATCCTCAGCTCATTAAATATATACATCTCTCATTATCTTACCCTATGTACACCCCTTTATAACGAGTCATCTCTTTTTTGGCATTTTTTTTAATGTCCATTAACTATGAAAATATCAAAAATATAGCTTCTTCTTCTTCTTCTGTCGTGTTATTTAATTAAAAAAGAGTCTTTGTGCCTGGGGTTAGGAAGGCGCGTGCGATTTCCTGTTGCGCTTCGCCCGTCGAATGGGCGGGAAACTGATGAACTCGAAGTGTTTATGCCGGTCCGAGTTGGGGAAGGGAAGGGGGCCTTTGTGGAGCCTCTTGATGAAGTGGACTTCCCTTTGGTTCTCCCTGGTTTTGGAGGCTTTGATGGGCCTCCCTTTCCTTGTAAATGCCACGTACCAGCCGTCGTACTTGGCGTTCTGGAAGGCGGTGTAGTTGTTCTCCAGGACGATCTCGGTGAAGATGCAGTCTCTTCCTCTGCCACTGGCCTGTGTAGGGGGGAACCATGATACGCCATGTTATAACATACAAACAATGCGCATTTCATAAAGGAGTTGCATGATTTTCATTTATACAGCTTTTTTTTCGAAGCAAACTCTTCTTATCGGTTAAAATATGGAACCTAGAAAGCATATTTATCCCTTAAAAGAACCACAAGAGAAGCAAATAAATGCAACCATTGAAAAAGAACCGTTGACGAACCCTTTTTGACACACTGTAGTGTATTTATATATACATATTTAAAACATCAAGAAATCTTTCAGGAATGTATGAAATGAAGATAAATATTCCTGGAATCCAGGGAGCCTTAGTATTGGGTTTATAGACAGCGAAGAACACTTAATTATCCAACTAAAATATAGATATTTATATAAAAATTAATAATAATAAAGCGGGATAGTTTACAAGCCTGGCCAGCAGATGGCACTATTTCTCCCGTTTAAAGCCACGATCAAGAAGACTCATTTTCAATCATATGTTAAAAATGTGATTCTACTAATAAAAAAGAACAAATTTTTTCACCTGCTATTATTATATTAAATAAGTTCAATCGGGGACCTTGAAAATCTCTCCACAGTCTCTCTGGTTATTGGAGCAACATTTAACTTGTTCATGTAAAAATGTTCCAGGTACAAATTCATTAAAGGACATTTAACACATTTATTTCTCTTTTTCCACCATCGTTCAACCCTTAAACGCAAAAGCATACGAACGCAAAGATACTTATTATTATTATTTCTGGTTATAATGTGTCAAACACAAAGCATGTGTATATTTTGTGTCTTAGGAAAGTTAGAATACTTTGGTATATTTCTAAAAAAAAAAACGTGATTTTTCATATTATTCTTTTGTTGAACCTTTTTTGTTGTGTATTCTTGTCAGGGTTCTTAAAAAAAAAAGGTCCACTGGGTACTGGGTATTGGAACGCTTGAAAATCAGAATTAAAAGCAAATTTTCTGAATGGTTATACATAGAATTTGAGGTAAAACCTTATTTATCTGAGGAAACCATTCAGGAAGTCCTGAAGAAGCCTGCCATGTTCTAACCCTGGAAGTTTTTCTGCTGAACACGGGGGTTCAAAATATTCACCTAATAATGTTTGTTTGTTATAATAGTAGAATAGAAATCTTAACAGTTCTTCACGAGGCCTTTTCTGGAATGTTCTTCGCAATCAGGAAGGTTCCAAGTGGAACCTGCATTGGAAATCCAAAGTGTCTTGATGTACGATTCCATTTTTGGAAACCTGGAAATCTCCATTAATGCTTGAAGAACCGTAAAGGAACCGCTTTGGGAAGCGTCTTCCAATGCATCTCCTCAAACGTCAAATCATATCCGTACAGCGCTGTAATGACGTTAGTGTTAAAATACCTTTCCCACCAGTTTTCCTCGCCGGTTCATACAGAGGTATCGGCCGCTCTCGGCTCCTTTGATCCGAACCCGACTGCCGAACGTGTCGGTCTCCACGTACAACCTGGCTGCAACACAACAACACACACTGTTAACGGTACGACAACATCACAACTTCTACTCCGATATGTCATTTAGCCGATTAGCCCAATCACGTTTTAGATCTTCTCCATGACCTTCTACAACTTCACCAAAATCCCTGGTCTAAATCTCCAGGATCCAGGACCCCTGTAATATCCAGACCGGATTCTTCTCCAGCGCCCGGAGGAGCTACAAAACAAAGGATCTCCTGGTACGACGTCTCTAGAACATGTGAGTTCTGTACAAGCACCAGGTTCTTAGGGAAGTTGGAAAACTCTTTATGGAAGGCAACAGAGCTCTGTCAATGTTCTTCGAGGAAACCTACGAGGCTCTGCGGGTTCCATGAAGGAGCTCCAAGGAACCTTTCTGGAAAAAGTGGGCAAAGTTTGCACACCTCCTACAGAACACCCCCCCCCCCTTCCTCCTTCCTATCTGAAATGTGCAAGTGCACGTCCTTACCGAAAGTGTTGCCGTCCTCCGCGGTGGCGCTCACGCGCTTGCCCTGGATCTGCACGTGGCGCCCGCTGGTGCGGCTGTAGAGCTGGTACACGCGCACCTGCCGCCGGCTGAGCTCGTCCGTCTGCGCGCCCTGCTCCCGCACGTGCTGCTTAAAATCAGGAGAAGGCTCATTCTCCCCCTTTTTTTTTCACGTAAAGGGAAAACATAAGATCACACGTTTCTCCCTAAACCCCCACACAGCACTGACGTCATGCAAACAAACAACACAACAAACTCTTCATTCAAACACCGCGAGAACATTTCATGACCGACATAAGGTTTATAGACGCGTGCACAAACTAAACTTTTTATTGACACTATTGTTATATCTTTTTAACGCGTAATAGCTTTGCAACGACGCGTCGTTACGCTCATGAGCGCAATCCAACACGCAAAACATGGTGACTGCATGTTAAACACGGGACTTAACGCGCGTCATATCGTCTCCCCCTTATGATGAATTATAACCCTCTCATGGACACGCGCTTCCATTGTAACATTACGCGCGCGTTCATTTAGACTGCATAAGAAACATTTTTGTGATAAAGTTAGACACGGGAAATATTTACCTGCGCGTGGCACCAAACCACGAAGAAGTGAAAAGAGCTGCAAAATACAAATAGAAATGATAAACAAAATAAGTAAAACGTCCTGTTTGTTTCAGACTCGATGCACAAATATGTATTTCTTTACTCACAGGTAAAAACAGCGTTGATTAATTCCATACATCTTCTTTCTCCTTTTGCAACGATCTCAGAAATACGATTTCAGAAATAATCCAGCGTGCGTTAATTGGTCGGCTTTAAATCCATCCGCTGGTAATAAACAATACAGAATAAATACAAACAAAAGTCCTCAGAAGAAAGAAAGTGAACCCGAATCAATACATCCGAATCCCGAGCCCAAGTCAGAAGAACAAACCCGGGGACGGCGGTGCAGGTCCATGGTAGGCTTTGTGGTGTGTGTGTGTGTGTTATTTGGGGGGCTTGTTAGTTAACTGGCTCGGCGGCACGCGCTCATAATGCCGGCCTGCAGGCTCGTGCTCCGGTTCTTAAAGCGCGCGCTGCGTCTCCGGTCACCCACTGCACCAAAATGACAGACATCACACACACGCGAGCGCGCACACACACACGCAGACACACACAAACACACCGGCCTCCAAACTGAAGTGACCTCAAACCTTAAAACCACGCCCCCTTAGACACACACAACACACACACACACACACACACACACACACACACACACACACACACAGACCAACAACCCTAAGTTGTGTATTACTTTGCATCATCATGTAAAAAATATCATGTAAAATAATAAACACTAATAATATCAATTAATCAATCATAATGAATATAGATAGATAGATAGATAGATTATATCTATATCTATCTATTATATCCTGTTATTTTCATTCATTCATTCATCTTCTACCGCTTTATCCGATCTTCCCTCGGGTCACGGGGAGCCTGTGCCTATCTCAGGCGTCTATGGGCATTAAGGCAGGATACACCCTGGATGGAATGCCAACCCATCGCAGGACACACACACACACACACACACACACACACACACATTCATACACTAGGGACAATTTTCCAAGGTGCCAATCAACCTACCGTGCATGTTTTTGGACCGGGGGGAAACCGGAGAACCCGGAGAAAAACCCCCTGAGGCACGGTGAGAACATGCAGACTCCACACACACATGACCGAGACGGGAATCGAAACCCGATATCCTGGCGGTTTGTGAGGCGAACGTGCTAACCACTACGCCTTTTTATCAGCTGAAGCCAAATGTATCTCAGATTTATTTATTTATTTGTTTGTTTGTTTAAAAAAAAAAAAAAAAACATGTTGCAACACCATAGCATGATATACAGGACTTTATCACAACATACGCATGCAAATGCAAATAAATAAATAAATAAATATTATAATGATCTATAATAATGTTTCTATACCTTGACAACAACTCGACATCAACATTAACCAGCTATGCTGTTTATAATAAATATAATGAAAATTAAAATGATTTATTGTTATATAAAATATTAAACAATTATCTATAATAATGTTTCTATACCTTGAAATCAACTTGGGTATTGATTAACCAGCTATGCTATTTACAAACAAAACAAAAACAAACAAAAGAAAAACATTAATATTAGTTGCATTTTTTGTTTGTTTGTTTGTTTTTCGTGACGTATTCGCGATCTCCATTTTACACTACAAATACAGAGTTACAGTTAATAAATTTGTTGTTTGCCAAAAAATAAACAACAACAACAACAACAAAAATCTGCCTCTCTTGGCTTGATTGTGTGTGACTTCTGCAATATCTACTATACAAGTCGGTGCTACACTGGCCTCGTTGCGTTGCGTTGTGCTGTGTTGTGTTATGTTGTGTTGTGTGTGTCAGTGTGTTGTGTTGTTGTATGTCTGAAATGATCTTAAATGCCTTTTAAATGCCTTATTTACACTATATATAATTTACAGACGGATTTAAAAATTCAAAACAAAAAAAAATCCGGTTAAATAGCGAAACAACGTAAAGATAAGCGTGGGTTTCGGCCCGGCCTTGTCATTTCCCGTGCTATAATGGATGATTAAAGTACGTCGTTGTTTCAAATCAGCTGTGATGCATTCAGGTCATCATCATCATCATCATCATCGTCGTCGTCTACTGTATTTAAAGCTTTCGATGGCCCCCCCCCATCGTGTCGGGAAGGGGGCGGGGCTGCTGATGTTTGTTCGAGCTTGCGGCTCACACCTTTTGCTAACGTGGCAGCCCCCTAATGAGGAAAACAATGGGGCTTTTTAATCAATGGCGTCCAGCTGGCTTTTGTTAGTTTACGCTGGAATCCGCATCAGCTCCTCGCGCTACACGGATGACAGGATGCTCGCTTTTCGACGCATACTTAGTAAATGTCTCCCGGCAATTAGTGCTATCTCGCTAAAGTGCGCGGAGGACCACTTGGTCCTGCAGAGGATTTCCCATCTCCGCTGTAAACGTTTGATTTCAGGATCGTGGTGAAGAGGCCGTGGTGTTGTGTTTACAATCTAAATATAATCAAGAATACGGGGATAAAAGTCTTGGTTGGGTCACCGAGCGACTCGGCGATCTCCGGACGACTTCCTGCGTGGCGGGCGGTTGTTAGCGCGTCGTTGCGTTTGCGTCGGGTGGGGGTGGGGGGGGGGGGGGCGTTCTCCACCCCTCAGTTTGTATGTGGTTGAGGAGAACAGATCAGCGCTTGATAAACACTCCAGACTGACGTGTGGCGGGTGCGAACCGTCAGGTGTGTTTCAAACAAAACCAAACACACGACAAAAAGAGAGACACGTGAGAAACTCCGCGGGACACAAAAAACACTCCTGTTTGATTTACGGCATTAAAGAGCGCAATAAACAAATAAACAAATAAAGAAATAAACATGTTTTTAACTCAAAATAATCAACAGTGCAGTCCTGAGAAAAACCCAGTCTCCCTCCTCAACATTCACTCTTACCGGATAACAGACAGACAGATAGACAGATAGATAGATAGATAGATAGATAGATAGATAGATAGATAGATAGATAGATAGACAGACAGACAGACAGACATATACACAGATAGACAGACAGACAGACAGACAGACAGATAGATAGACAGGTAGATAGATAGATAGATAGATAGACAGACAGACAGACAGATAGATATATAGATAGACAGGCAGACAGATAGATAGACAGACAGACAGACAGAAAGATAGATAGACAGACAGACAGATAGATAGATAGACAGATACAGACATACAGATAGATAGATAGATAGATAGATAGATAGATAGATAGATAGATAGATAGATAGATAGATAGATAGATAGATAGATAGATAGACAGACAGACAGACAGACAGATAGACAGACAGATAGATAGATAGATAGATAGATAGATAGATAGATAGATAGATAGATAGATAGATAGATAGATAGATAGACAGAAAGACAGACAGACAGACAGACAGACAGAAAGACAGACAGACAGACAGATATATAGACAGACAGACAGAAAGACAGACAGACAGACAGATATATACAGATAGATAGACAGACAGACAGACAGACAGAAGGACAGATAGATTGGATAGATAGATAGATAGACAGACAGACAGACAGACAGACAGACAGATAGACAAATAGATAGATAGACAGACAGACAGACAGAAAGACAGACTAGATAGATAGAGTAGATAGATAGACAGACAACGACCGAAGACAGATAGATAGACAGATAGATAGACAGACAGACAGACAGAGACAGACAGATAGATAGATAGATAGATAGATAGATAGATAGATGGGAAATGATGATGATGATAATGACAGCAGTATTTTGGGAGTGAACTTCGGGTCGAGTCGGTCCTGGTGTTTACGTTTTGGATGTAAAGTCGTCTCACTCACAGCCCACACAGAGAGAGAGAGAGAGAGAGAGAGAGAGAGAGAGAGAGAGGACAGGACGAGACATTCCACGCTGCGTCCCACAGCTGAGGAGGTGTAAAAGAACAAGGGGATTTAACGCTCTATCCCGATCCCTCCCGCGTTCCCAGCAGGACACTGAGGGTGGCGGCTGCTTTGGTATATTTTTTTCCCCGAAATCGGCCGAAGTGAAAAACAGAGAGGTGAAGGTTTCTACTCGTCTACCCCTTCCTCCACTCCTGCACCCTCTTTACTTCCTTTACAAAGTGACGGGACGATCTAAGAACCTGCAACCCGATCTCACTTTATTTGCGTCTTGGTGTAAACGGTGTAAACACCACGCTGGAAATATCCCAACATGCACTCAGCAACAACGTCGCATCAGCTGTGGTCCTTATGACTCCGCTCGGGAACGCTGTACACTTCATATCGGGAACGCTGTACACTACACGTCAGGAACGCTGTACACTTCATATCGGGAACGCTGTACACTACACGTCAGGAACGCTGTACACTTCATATCGGGAACGCTGTACACTACATGTCGGGAACACCGTCACTACATGGAACTATACACATCATATCTGCTGTACACTTCATATCGGGAACGCTGTACACTACACGTCAGGAACGCTGTACACTTCATATCGGGAACGCTGTACACTACATGTCGGGAACACTGTACACTTCATGTCGGGAACGCTGTACACTTCATGTCGGGAACGCTGTACACTTCATGTGGGAACGCTGTACACTTCATAACTCATGTCGGAACGCTGTACACTTCATGCGGGAACTGTACACTTCATGGACGGGAACGCTGTACACTACATGTAATGGGAACGCTGTACACTACATGTCGGGAACGCTGTACACTTCATGTTGGGAATTCTATACACATCATATCTGTACACTACATGTCGGGAACGCTGTACACTTCATGTCGGGAACGCTGTACACTTCATATCTGGAACGCTGTACACTTCATGTCGGGAACGGAACTGTACACTTCGCTGTACACTGTCAGGAATGCTGTACACTTCATGTCGGAAATTCTGTATGCTTCATATCTGGAACGCTGTACACTACATGTCATGTCACTTCATGGGAACGCTGTACACTTCATGTCTACACTGGGAACGCTGTACACTTCATGTCACAATGCTATACACATCATATCGGAACGCTGTACACTTCATGTCGGGAATGGGAACGCTGTACACTTCATGTCGGGAACGCTGTACACTACATGTCGGGA
>JACRUU010000006.1:703557-708557 GCA_030449085.1 Kryptopterus vitreolus
GTCCCTTCCCCCGGGAGAGACTGCGGACTGAATCCGATTTCGGGGTGTGATGTGAAGCGTTGCGAGAAGTGCATGCGATATTATACTCCGTACATAACGAACGCCGATGTGCTGCATCGCTGTAATATGAACCATCCGTTTGTGTCACAGCAAATTTATACTGTAGAAGGTTTTTGTCCGGAAGGAGTCTCCAGTGCAAAGGTTTATTAAATGATCTGCATTTACAGGGTTCCTCCAAGTCAAACCAATTACGGGGCGGAAGCTAGACAATATTTTCCCGCCGGATACCGACCAATCAGAGGCTGTATATATTAGGGCTGTCAATCAGTTTGAATATTTAATCGCGATTAATCGCCACAAATTAACACGTGATTAATCGCACAATAATCGGACGTTTTCAATGTACCATAAACGAATACTTTGCATGTTTCTAATACTGTAACAAACTGTAACAGGTGTTATAATTATACAAATTTATCTCAATACACTTATTGATTATATGTTCATTTCAACGTTACTTGTTTAGTAGTTGTTTTAATTGTAAAATATATGACGAGGCTCCTTTAAGAATTGTATTCCGGTTGCTTTTCCGTATAAACCATTAGGTTATTCGCAAAAAGGAAAATAAATGCGCTTCCGTAATACGGATTTGGGAATGCGATACGCTTGTTTATTTTATTTTAGACCTTATTAAGAGTGTGCGTTTAAAAAAAACACACCCATACCAAGTGAACAAGGGGACTTAACCATGTCCTAATTTATTTGATCAAGCAAAATGGTACGATCCGAGAGTGATTCGCGCTAATAAACAAAAGCTGATTGTCTGTTGGAGGGACACGGTGGTTTAGTGGTTAGCACGTTCGCCTCACACCGCCAGGGTCCGGGTTCGATTCCCGTCTCGGTCATGTGTGTGTGGAGTTTCTCAGTCTCAGGGGGTTTTTCTCCGGGTTCTCCGGTTTCCTCCCCCGGTCCAAAAACATGCACGGTAGGTTGATTAGCACCTTGGAAAATTGTCCCTAGTGTATGAATGTGTGTGTGTGTGTGTGTGTGTGTGTGTGTGTGTGTGTGTGTGTGTGTGTGATGGGTTGGCATTCCATCCAGGGTGTTGTATCCTGCCTTAATGCCCATAGACGCCTGAGATAGGCACAGACTCCCCGTGACCCACCCCCTCCACCCGAGGGGGGGGGTGATGGGGGGCATCAATCCAGGGGTAGAATCGGCTGAGATAGGCACAGGTGACCCGAGGGAAGATCGGATAAAGCGCTAGAAGATGAATGAATGAATGAATGAATTATTGATTGGCTGTTGGCCTCATTTGTAGTCGTAATACAGTTTATTATATTTGGATTAGTGAACAAAAACGAGCTAAAACACTAGAACAATGAATTTATGACCTATTTCAAAGACCTAATTTGTATCTTAGACACCGTGGAAACCCTGATTTATGGCATTTGCCCTTATGCAGATCGACTTACAGCTCAAGGCAGCAGCACCTCGGTGGTGCAGAGGATTCGAACTTATGACCACCTGAGTACAGAGTACAATATCTTACCCACTGAGCTATTCCGTCACCTAATTGAGATCCCTCGTGTGCCATTTTGTAACGCCCCGTCACACTGCAGTCTGATTTCCCCTCAAGTACCTCTTTTGAGACCGATTTCGTTTTGCTAACCCCGGTACTATTTTCACATCTTGTCCAACAACAAACCCCTTTCCCCGGGCTGGAAATTCCCTCCTGATAAAATTAGCCCATGCAACATCTCTGTGCATTTCTCACACATTAACACCTCGACAGAGTTTCAACTCCGAGACACTCATGCCATCATGTCCCTCCCAGAATGCACGGCGAAAATAAAACAAACAAAAAAGCAACATAGCTCGGGAATTGACGGGAATGTTTTCACCGCTGAAAAAAAAACACAAAAGGACTACTGGATTTATCATCGAGCACTCGACGTGCCAGACCTCGTATTACAGTAACCCTTCACCACGCCGTCGTCTGCTATCGTGACTTTTCCGGCTGCTCCGTTTCTGGAGTAGATCGGAGCAGCTGTCTAGCCGTTTGGCTCCACCCTTCCCCTCTTCCTCGCTCTGATCTCGCCGCGCTTCGCACCTGATCGCAAACCGCTGCACTTCACACAGGAATTTTCCATTTTCTATTTTCACTCGCTGCTAGTCCTATAACTCGAGCTTCACCCCCCCCCTCTCTCTTCACCCCCCCCTCCACGACCACCACCGCAAAAGCCTCAAGTGTCCGTCCACCAACGGGCAACTTCAGATCTCAACTGTCACTCATTCATACACACAAACAACAATCATGATACAATTTCATTCGGCAAAAATATGATTATGTATTTAATTCATATGAAAAACATTTTTTGCTAAATTTTCCCACCAAACCATCAAAATGCACATCAGAACACTTAGCAGGGGAAAAAGGGGTTTTATAAGTAGGAATTGGCATGTTCGCATGTTCTCCCCGTGCCTCAGGGGGGTTTTCTCCCGGTTCTCCGGTTTCCTCCCCCAGAAAAAAAACATGCACGGTAGGTTGAGTGGCATTTTAGAAAATTGTCGCTAGTGTATGGATGTGTCTGTGAATGTGTGTTTGTGTCCTGCGATGGGTTGGCATTCCATCCTGGGTGTATCCTGCCTTAATGCCCATAGACGCCTGAGATAGACACAGATTCCCCGTGACCCGAGGGAAGATCGGATAAAGCGCTAGAAGATGAATGAATGAATGAATTGGCAACCCTGTGATGTCTGTATTAAATTGTTATTATTGTTATTATTATATTGTTATATTGCGTTTTCTGCATGAAAGTTAAATACCGCAGAAACCTCCGACCGTGGGACCGATCTGTAGGACTAAACGATTTTTTATATAGGAAATATAATTCCGCTATAACAAAATGCTATAACAGCATGTTTACCTACTCAGTATCGTACAGTGCTAATTGCTAATAATAATCACAATAGTAAATACAATACAATAATAGTAAATACATACGAGAAAAACAAGCTCTTTAAGACTGAGGTGCTTTTGTTTTGATGTTTGTAACGCCAAGCGCTAGGGCCGTCAATTCAATTCAAATATTTAATTACGATTCATTTTCAGTATTTTTCACCGTAGCATTAATGAATACTTTTCATGTTTCTAAGAACTAACAGATGTTATAATTATAAACACTTCTCTCCCTTTGATAAAATTATCTCCCTTTAATAAAATTATTGGTTATTTTAATATTTTTTTACTCTGGAAATGATTATTTTAATATGAATTTCTTGTTAATTACAATGTTATTTGTTTAGTGTTGGTTTGAAGTGTAAAATATGGGACGTGGCTCCTTTAAGAATTGTGTTCCGGTTGCTTTTCCATATAAACTGGTGATACGGTGTTTAGGTTATACGGAAGCGCTTTATTGCGTTCAGTAAAAATGCGCTTTATTGCAGTAATACGGATTTGGGAATGCGATGCGCTTGCGTAAGGTTCCGTACGGTAATATACGCTAATATAGTGAGGAGATCGTACCTGTTGTGAATGCGCAGCTAGGGGGCGTCATTGGGGGAATTTAGGAAGTGTGAGTGGATGCACTGAACCTTTATTTATTCGTTTGTTGTTCGGGTTTCGTTCGTTCCCCGACACAACGCAGAGTGAAGGAGCAAATCACTCGCATAGTAATACACACTGCGTTATAACACGTTAATAACATTAGTGCTGTTAAAATAAATAAATAAATAAATAAATAATATATATATATATATATATATATATATATATATATATATATATATATATATATATATATAGTCCATAGAAAGGCCACTAAAGCTCTCCAACGATCAGGTCAGGTGTGTTCATTCTGTGTCCAGCCATGGGGTCAGCAGTCGTGGGAACCGACTCTGCGTTATTCGGGTCAGTCACAATGCCCTCTTACCTGTGTCTGACCCCTGCCAGAAGAACGAGTGACCTCCCCCACGTCACTCCTCACCCCTCTTCTCTCTCATCCCTTCATTCTCTTCAATCAGCTCTCCACCTCCACAATCTACAGCGGCATCTTTCAACCGCCCTCTAACTCGGCGAGGGGCCAAGAGAGCCATTCAAAAAAGTTCAGAGCCTGACTGAGGATGGAATAGTGAGTAATAGTTTTTTTTCCTTCGGGGTGGGGGGGATTGGGGGGGGGGTCCTACCGGAATTGGAGGGTTGCCATGGTTACTGCACTACTCGAGAGGTCAGCGGTTTACGTGGCAGTTCAAGGACTTCTGTGCTGGAAATAAAAACCACCTTTCCAGAAGGAGTCAAGTTTGTGTCATTGGGCACAGAAAAACGTCTGTATGTATTTCTCCAGACGATGTGATCCGACTGAGAAGTGAAGTTTAAAGGCTTGAGAATAATTCTTAATTTTCATGTTTCTAAGAACTAACAGATGTTATAATTATAAACATTTCACTCAAAATCTCTCCCTTTAATAAAATTATTGATTATTTAATATTTATTTTACTCTGGAAATGATTATTTTAATATGAATTTCCTTGTTAATTACAATGTTATTTTGTTTAGTGTTGGTTTGAAGTGTTAAAATATGGGACGTGGCTCCTTTAAGAATTGTGTTCCGGTTGCTTTTCCATATAAACTGGTGATACGGTGTTTAGGTTATACGGAAGCGCTTTATTGCGTTCAGTAAAAATGCGCTTTATTGCAGTAATACGGATTTGGGAATGCGATGCGCTTGCGTAAGGTTCCATACGGTAATATACGCTAATATAGTGAGGAGATCGTACCTGTTGTGAAATGCACAGCTAGGGGGCGTAATCGGGGGGGGAATTTAGGAAGTGTGAATGGATGCACTGAATGTTTATTTATTTATTTGTTGTACGGGTGAAGGAGCAGATCACTCACATAGTAATGCACACTGCGTTATAACACCTTTATAACATTAGTGCTGTTAAAGTAAATTTGCATTAGCACTTTTTGTATATATATATATATATATATATATATA
>JACRUU010000006.1:713557-753557 GCA_030449085.1 Kryptopterus vitreolus
GTAAGAGGTTGTGTGCTTCAGTCTCCAGGGGTCCAGGCTCAGGGGCCCCGGTTGGTTCTTGGTTCTTGGCTCCAGGCTGCATGTTGCAGGTTGTTGGGAATTCAGGCGAAGCTGCACAAAAGCCGCCTTTCTTCCACATTCAGATGTTACAAAGTCGGTGCTCAAAAGCCTTAATCCTGCATTCACAAGCCGGAGGGACAAGAGAGGCCTTTCACACAGGAAGGTGGTGCTCCTGGGTCTCAGGTATGCCCTCCCTCCCTCCCTCCCTCTTTCCTTCCCTCCATCCCTCCACAATGTCTTCCTGCCATGTCAAAAGAAAGAAAGGGAAAAAAAAACAATTATCTAAATTATAGTGATTCTTTTTTCCGCTCTCGTTTCTCAGAACAGGTCAGGAATTCTGCTCACTCCGTTCCCGGGCTCTGACGGACAGGAAACCTGATCGCTGTGTGGAGAATTCCCGCCGAGCCTCCACTTTTCTTTCTTCTTCCTTCTATTCCTTCTCATTCTTTTCATTCTTTTCACCTCACAAGCTTCACAGTGTTTAAACTGTGTGTTTACACATTTGTTTGGCAATCAGAATTTTTTTTTATTATATTATTCCAAAATTATATTATAAAAAAAAACTTTTCTGAAACTTTTCTTTTTTTTCATATTTTTTACACGAGTGATAATTTATTTATAAGCTCATAATCAAATTATTGTTAAATCGGCCCAATGTTTTTTTTTGGTTTTTGTTTTTTTTTGTTTTTTTCTTTCTGTTTTTACTTTTTTTTTATATATATTTCTGAATTAAAAACATACAATGTGAGCAAAATATACATAAAAAAATTCAACATAACATCAAAAATTCAACATAAAAATAAATAAAGTGACAAGAAAAAAATGATAAAAATGTAATTGCTTGAGAAAAAATGCAATAAAAGCAGGAAAAATAAATTATATAAGTGAAGCATAATATGTATTTTTTTATTCTGTTCTACTCTTTTTCCTTTTTATTTTCATTGTCTTTTATTTTTCTTTGCATTTTTTGCTTTGAATTTTTTAATTTATTCTCCTTTACTTTAGATTACTGTAGATTTTTCGTTTGTTTTCTCTTTTGTTCTTCTTTTTCATTTGCTTTGTTTTCTCTTTTTCATTCTCTTTCTTTTTTCTTTTCTTTTGTCTTATTTTTCTTTCTATTCTTCCCTTTGAATTTTTTCCCATGTCTTTTCTTCTGTAAACGTTTATATTTCTTTCTTCGTTTTTTTCTTTTGATTTTGTTTCTGGTTTGTTTTTTTCTTTCTTCTTTTTTCCTTTTTGTTTTGACTTTGTTTTTCTCTTTTTCTCTTTTGCTCTTCTTTCTTCTTGTTGCTTTCGATTTAGTTTTCTCTTTTGTTCTTCCTTCATTTTTTCTTCCTTGGTTTTCTCTTTTTTTCCATTCTCTTTCTTTTTTCTTTTCTTCACTTTGTCTTATTTTTCTTTCTATTCTTCCCTTTGATTTTTTTTTCTTTTCTTCTGTAAACGTTTATTTTTCCTTCTTCATTTTTTCTTTTGATTGAGATTCTCATTTGTTTTTTTCTTTCTTCTTTTCTCCTTTTCTTTTGACTTTGTTTTCTCTTTTTGCTCTTCTTTTTTCTTTTGCTTGTGTTTTCTCTTTTTCGTTCTCTTTCTTTTCTTTTCTTTGTCTATGATTTTATTGAATGGACATTTTACAGTAACGGCAGTTTGTGAATTCTCCTCAGTGTACAATGTCCTCTCTCTCTCTCTCTCTCTCTCTCTCTCTCTCTCTTTTCTTTCACTCAGTCTTCACACACTAAGTACTCCTGGCTCTGAAATATCACCTGCCCTCCGCTCCTTTAATCACCTCACCTTGCATTCCTTCATGCAGTTTGGGAAAGCCTCTCATGTACATGTTAAAGAAGGAAAGAATTTCCCGACAATAACGTCAAAACAATCCACGTCTGACATCACGTTCTCGACGCAATCCTCCTTCACACACACACACACACACACACACACACACACACACACACACACACACACACACACACACACACACACACTAAAATGTACAGATATCCATACGTGACAAAGCTCACATTGTGCTGGAATTACACTCCAATAACTAATTCAGTGGCAGAAAACGTGACGATACGACACACAATTTGCTTCCCAGGACGCAGAAAAGAAGAAGAGACAGTGGCCCGGGTCCGATTTCACGCCTTTATTAAGCGTTTATTACACAATGTACCAGAAACAGCAAAACAAGCACTGCTTTTATCCCTCAGTTATCAGATCCAGGGGGAGGGGGCGGGGCTGGATCTGATTCAACTCCGCCCACAAACCACAAAAACAAACGGCACATTAAATACACATATCCAACCACACACACACACACACACACACACACACACAACATCATTATCAGCCTTTAAGGCCTCTTGGTTGTTTATGTTCATGCATCAGTATTGCCAAGCTGTCACTGCGGGGCCCTTGAGTAAGGCCCTAAAGGTCCAAAAGATATGTCTGCTGTAATTTACATGTGACCAGTACAAAACCCCATTACCTATATTATTACACTTATCCAGAGCAAACTTACAATGATCTTATTCATAAGAGTTAGGGGCCTTGCCCAAGGGCCCAGCCAGGTGCATCTATCTATCTATCTATCTATCTATCTATCTATCTATCAATCTGTGTGTCTGTCTGTCTCAAATCTATCTATCTATCTATCTATCTATCTATCTATTTATCAGTCTATCTGTCTGTCTCAATTCTATCTATCTATCTATCAGTCTGTCTCAATTCTATCTAGCTATCTATATAGCTATCTGTCTCAATTCTATCTATCTATCTATCTATCTATCTATCTATCTATCTATCTATCTATCTATCTATCTATCTATCTATCCTGTTATCTATCTATCTATCTATCTATCTATCTATCTATATATCTAGTCTATCTAGTCATCTGTCTGTCTATCAATCTATATCTATCTATCTATCTATCTATCTATCTATCTATCTATCTATCTATCTGTCTGTCTATCTATCTATCTATCTATCTATCTATCTATCTATCTATCTATCTATATCTATCTATCTTCTATCTATCTATCTATCTATCTAATATGTCTATCTATCTATTTCTTTAGGGGAGAGGTGTAACTCAGTGGTTTAAGGCGCTGGCTTATTGGTCAGAAATTTATGAGTCATTTAGCACCAGGTTCGAGCCCCGGTATCGCCAAGCTGCCACCCTTTGGTCCTTGAGCAAGGCCACTTAACCCTCTGTGCTCCAGGGGGCGCAGGATTACTGAAGCTGCTGATGAGTTTCCCCGGATTCCCTGTGTATCGATGGCGCTGGTGCTAATGGTCCCACTGACGTGACTGGTGCAACTGGTCCTAATGATACACCTGGTGTCACTGTAAGGACACAACCAGAGTCTGGTGCTACTGGTATCTATCAAAAAGTACGCAACAGTTTTTTATCGACATTTAGAAAAACATCGCAAACGTTTTGTGTAATGGAAACGAGTCTAGCGAAGGGTGACGATTTCAAAGTCGACTCGCCGCTAGTCCTATAACACGACGCAGGGAAAACATTTTTGCGCAGAACTTTTTTATCGCAAAAAATATCGCAAAAAATTTTACAAACATTTTCGAAATGCCGATTACAAAACTGTTGCTACTAAAACTCTCACGATAAGTAAAAAAAAAAAGTCAAAAAGCATCGTCAGGTTTACTTATAACGCAGCCTACTCATTCGCCGTCTTTATTTTTAATCGGAGACGTATTGCGCTTGTTCTGGGAGGCAATAC
This sequence comes from Kryptopterus vitreolus, assembly GCA_030449085.1. Lineage (NCBI taxonomy): Eukaryota > Metazoa > Chordata > Actinopteri > Siluriformes > Siluridae > Kryptopterus > Kryptopterus vitreolus. Next base: position 717,355 of record JACRUU010000006.1, read on the forward strand.
CGCGCGATTTCACTGAGGACCTCACTTTTTTGAGCTGCGCAGTGCAATAGGGCCTCTTGTACCTGCAGCAGCATCATGCCCAAGGCCGAGCCAGTTTCCACAAATAAGTTTATAAACAGCTTTCTTTAATTAGTTTAATAAATAACTCCAGTCCACACATACCGTGTCGTCTTTAAAGAACGCTCATATGACTGTTCAGGTAAATCATGTGACCTGGAAAAAAACCCCATTACAGTTCCATTACAGTTTTGCGAATTATTCCTAACAACCCGTGTCATGCGAGCGTAAACATTATTTTGCGATACCTGCGTTTTTTTTTTTTTTTTTTTTTTTTTTTTTTCGAATTTGACCGTTATTTTTAATGGGCTATTTAAATAGGGTCACGGAAAATTGTTAGTACAATAAACAGTGCGATCGGGATTTAACCTTTAGGTTCTCGGGCATTTTTGGGTGTGCTCATGGCAGGACGTCGCGAGTCTTCTTTCGGCTCGTCTATGTGTGTCTGCAGCAGCCCGGGCCACATCAAAGGGGGCAATAAGGGACCGGTCCCAACAAATGCACAAGCAGTAAAACTTAACAAGGTGTGAATGTCCTCTCGTTGCCCTGGCCAGTGACATGGAAAAGCTGCCTGCCCGTGTGTGTGTGTGTGTGTGTGTGTGTGTGTGTTCTCATCTCCCTGTGTGTCTTTTGGGTTTGGTTACATAATCTATGCCTGTCATTAATGTATAATATTGTGTACAGGTGTTTATGTGTGTGTGTGTGTGTGTGTGTTTTTAAGTGGCGTGCTTATAAGGACCTCAGGCCAGGCTGTTTATGAAAGAAACATCAGGTGGCTTGCCTTGGCTGCACGCGCTGATTTATTTGTGCATTTCAGAATTATGTTCCTAACCTCTTCACCTCGCCGCCATTTGTGTGTTTGTGTGCATCCCCCTGCCTGGTCCGGGGGGCAATAAAACAAGCGCTCATCTGCCCCCTTCACCGACCGCCGCCTACCTTCTCCTGCTCGTGTGTCACCGCCAGTTCAATGCGTGCCGACCACGAACATACTTCTCTCTATCGCTTGACAGAGACGTGCATTCCAAGACGGGGAAAACAAAAATCCCCAACACCACACACACACACACACACACACACACACACACACACACTTTGTAACTAGATGCCCCAACAGCAGGCATGATATTCCCCATTCAGGAGGCTCAGCGTCTTGATTGATAAGGCGTGGAGTCATGAATCAGCGATAAGAAACGTTAATGGCGCTTATTGCGCCGTTATTCTGATCGATGGGGATTTTCAATGGGTTTTTAATGAGCGACAATATCGACGGGGGAAGAATTCTCAAAAAGTTCGACGTTAAGAAAAACATCGCAAACGTTTTGTGCAATGGAAACGCGTTTAGCGAAGCGCGGCGATTCCGAATTCGACTCGTCGGTAGTCCTGAAAACATTTTTGCGCAAAAAAAAAGGTTCTAAAATGTCAATTTAAAAACTGTTGCAACTAACAGTAAAAAAAAAAAACTTAGGCAGGCTAACTTATATCGTAGCCAACTCATTAGCCGTTTTTATGTATGTATGTATCTGCTAAGCTATATTCCATCCTACTCTATTGTAGACACACACATACACACCTACGCATGTTGTGTTGGCATTATGCAAATAAATAAATAAATAAATAAACGCCCATTTGAATGTTATGAACGAGAATACACACTTCATCCTGTATGTCAAGATCCTCTCTTTTTATCGTTTTACACTCTCTACACAACGCTCACACACGCCTTTAGAGTTGGGTTTTACACCGACACCCTTCACCTGTCCGAGAAAAAAAGAAAAAAAAAGCAGATCGTCAAAGGAGGGTATAATTAACCACGGAGTTCCTCAGGGAGCGGTACTGGGCCCAAACTCTCTGTGAGAAAAATCCAAGAATTCTCAGTGTTTCGATTCAAGTCGTTCGTGATGAGTTGAGTGTCAGGAGTCGGCTTTTGTTAGGCAGCAAGGCAACAGCGCCCTCTTGTGGAACTCCATTCAAGAGACGAGAAAACATCCCGAGAAGTGACACTTGAAAGAAAAGTACAGGGGGGAAAACGTTTTCTTCTGTAAAAGTATTAAAAGCACAACGCTTGATTTTGATATAACAAACATAAAGAAATGTAAGAAAAGTACCTTTTATTATTATTATTATTATTATTATTATTATTATTATTATTGCCTACAATAGAGTACGATAAAATATAGCTTAGAGGATGTCAGATTGCAGCAAGGCCAATGAAACCAACTACAAAAGGAATTGAAATTAACATATTAAATGTTAAGAATAAACAAAACATAAACAATGTCTAATATATACAGATTGCCAATTGTTTACGGTATTTATGTAGCTTTGTATATACATATATATATATATATATATTTTTTAATATGCCATTTACTGAAGTAAATTTTCCGTTTTTTTCTCGTGAAGAATGAATTTATGAATAAAAAAAAACAAAAAAACAATACAATTACACGCAGAAACCCACCAGGGGGCGCTGTGTTAAGAACTACGCCTCCTTGGAGGTTTTTACTCACCAACATACAATTCAGCGTCATTTCAGCAGTATTTAGAAAGGAAGAAATGACGTGACCTTATTTATGTGATTTAAATAAAAAAAAAGAGATAAAAAAAAGTAGTTTTAGATTTGGGGCTCCTGAATACCGTAATTCTATTAATAGATCTAAATATTATTCTATTAATAGAGTGATTAAAGTCTTTTCGCATAAAAAGCAAAGAGTCTTGTGCCAAAAATGACAATATGTACATTTTCAATATGTACATTTCATATGACAATATGGTACTTTGGACACATTTGAAGGAAAAGGCTTAAATTGAGCACTTTTACTTTTGCCGGACTCATATTTTACATCCTGTGTCTCCATTTTAACATAATATCAACTATGATATTGATATATTTTTCTTCTACTTTTTTATTCCTTCCACCAATCATTCCTTCCTTCCCATTTCAGGCTGATTGTAATACATTTATTTATTATTCTTCCTTCCTTTTTTCTTTTTCGACTCATAAGTTGAACAGCCACATGGTGTCGCTGTGTTCCACAATTGCATTCTCTCTCTCTCTCTCTCTCTCTCTCTCTCTCTCTCTCTCTCTCTCTTTCTTTGTGTTTGAAGGTCAGTATGTTTGTAATCAAGTGTTTATATTGTTTCTGTGGTTAAAGTAACGTTAAAGTGTAGAAGCGTTAATAGTTAATAATTTATTTCTCCAGGAGCATTAAGTAAAATACGTCTGAGTGTGTGTGTGAGAGATAGAGAGAGAGAGTGTATGTGTGTGCATGATTGTGTGTGTGTGTGTGTTTATGATTGAGTGTGTGTGTGTGTGTGTGTGGTGTGGTGTGTGTGTGTGGTGGTGTGTGTGAGTGTGTGAGAGTGAGTGTGTGCATGATTGTGTGTGTGTGTGGGTGATGTGTGTGTGTGTGTGTGTGTGTGTGTGTGTGTGTGTGTGTGTGTGTGAGTGTGTGTGTGTGTGTGATTGTGTGTGTGTGTGTGTGTGTGTGTGTGTGTGTGTGTGATTGTGTGTGTGTGTGTTGTGTGTGTGTGTGTGTGTTAGTGTGTGTGAGTGTGGTGTGTGCATTTGTGTGTGTGTTATGTGTGTGTGTGTGTGTTGTGGTCAGTGTGTGTATGTGTGTGTGTGTGTGTGTGTATGTGTTTGATGTGTGTGTGTGTGAGAGAGAGAGTGTATGTGTATGCATGATTGTGTGTGTGTGTGTGTGTGTGTGTGTGTGATTGTGTTTAGTGTGTGTGTGATGTGTGTGTGTGTGTTGTGTTGTGTGTGTTTTATGTGTGTGTGTATGTGTGTGTGAGTGTATGTATGATTGTGTGTGTGTGTGTGTGTTTGTATGTGTGTGTGTGATTGTGTGTGTAATGTGTGTGTGTGTGTGTGTGTGAGAAACAGAAGGTAATAAGTGAAGAAACTAATTATTGAGAACTTACATTAAAGAACACATTAAAGCAGGTTCAAAACATGCCTGACACACATCAGCTCTTATTAGTGTGTGTGTGTGTGTGTGTGTGTGTGTGTGTGTGTGTGACATCATTGCTAACCCCACACACCTGGTCCTTCTCTCCCGCGCTCTGATTGGTCTCCTCTTGCTCTTGGTTCTCAGCTCTTTGTCCAGCTCATGACACTCTCGGCGTTTATGGCATGCGGCGCTGAAAGATCGTTTCCATGGCGACGCTCCGGCTGGCAGAGCATCTGATTAACGGCGGAGACGAAAAGCGGCCGTAAAGTGTTTATCTGCTGCCGCCAGACGAAGGTTCAAACGACCATGTGACCATCATTACTGCAGTTTCAGCTTCCAAACATGGGGATGATGATGATGATGATGATGATGATGATGATGATAGGATGGATGGATGGATGGATATATGGATGGATGGATATAGATAGGATGGATAGATAGATAGATAGATAGATAGATAGATAGATAGATAGATAGATAGATAGATAGATAGATAGAGAAAATAGCTGAGGATAGATAGATAGATAGATGGAGGATAAGATAGATAGATAGATAGATAGATAGATAGATAGATAGATAGATAGATATAGATCATCGATCGAATCGATCGCTGATGGATCGATCGAATCCTGCTGATGGATCGATGCTGCTAGATGATGGATCTGGGATGATGGATGGATGGATGGCCTGGAAATAGCCTGCAAAAAATCGCTGAGGATAGCTGAGGCTCTCTCGCTAGATCTGCTAGATTGATGATAGATGGAGGCTGGCTATCGCTCTCCGATAGATAGATCGATCGCTAGATCGCTCAGCTAGATAGATAGATAGATGGATGGATGCTCTGAAATGGATGGATAAGGATGGCTTCTCGATGCTATGGCTGATGATGCTGGATAAGAAAATGCTGAGGCTCTAAAGATGGATGGATCCTGGCTGGATGGATGGATGGATGGATGGATGGATGGATGGATATGAAAATGCTGAGGATATATAGATAGATAGATGTATTGATAGATTGATAGATAGATGGATGGATGGATGAGAAAATGCTGAGGATATATAGATAGATAGATGGATGGATGGATGGATGGATAAGAAAATGCTGAGGATAGATAGATAGATAGATAGATAGATAGATAGATAGATGATAGATAGATAGATAGATGGATGTCTGGATGGATGGATGGATAGATAGATAGATAGATAGATAGATAGATAGATAGATAGATAGATAGATAGATGGATAAGAAAATGCTGAGGATAGATGGATGGATGGATGGATGGATAAGAAAATGCTGAGGATATATAGATAGATAGATGTATTGATAGATTGATAGATAGATGGATGGATGGATGGATGGATGAGAAAATGCTGAGGATATATAGATAGATAGATGGATGGATAAGAAAATGCTGAGGATCTATAGATAGATATCCGATGTATTGATAGATCGATAGATAGATAGATAGATAGATAGAGCTGATAGATAGATGGATGGATGGATGGATGGATGGCTCGATAGATGAGAAATGCTGAGGATATATAGATAGGATATATAGATAGATAGATGCCTGGCTGATGGATGGATGGATGGATGGATTGATAGATAAATAGTTTATTTATAATGGATTGATAGATAAATAGTTTATTTATAACATATTTTATTACTTTTATATTTCCCTTTTTTGTTCTTTTTGTTAAAAGTGTAGCTATAAAAGGATAAAAAGTACAGCACGGCATTCGTTGGTGAATGAATGTTAAATAAAATGTAATATGAGTGAAATTGCGTATGTCCGGTTGTTGACGTAAATATCCCTTCTTTGTAATGACACCCCGCACTTCTTCACAACATGGCCGCCCCTTGGTCACATATCGATCAGGCTAAGAGATCGCACATGTGTGTGGAGAAGGTCCGCACTCGCCGTCCCACGCAGGACGGACGATTTATCTTGGGTTTCTATTTATTTATTTATTTATTTATTTATTTTATTTTGGTTCTGGGAAGGAGGCCCTTTTCCTCTCGCTGCGTGCAGGTCGCCGCTTCCTTTGTTTCTTCTTCTCCGGGGCCTGGAGACTGTTTGACGTTGCCATGCCGTTCTCGCGAGCCCCGCATCGCCATGGTAATGCGCAGGGGCCGAACGGTGACGGCCAACCAAGAAGGACGGAGGAGAGCGAGAGAAAAAAAAAAAAGGGCCGGCCGATGAATTACATTGTTGAGAATAAAATGGACGCCAGCGCTCTTTTGTTCTGAGAGAATGTTGGGGGGGGGGAAAGTGCAGCCGGAGTGAAGAGTCAAGAAGTTCATGGAAAATCAGGCACTTTTGTGTGTGTGTGTGTGTGTGTGTGTGGTGTGTGTGTGTGTGTGTGTGTGCTTATATATGGGGAGACAGCAAAATCTAAATATAATCAAATTCTTAAACATTTTAATAATAAAAAAAATAAAAAAATCAAATAAAAAATCAGAAATCAAGGAAAATCACGGAAAACCAGGCGCTTGTGTGTGTGTGTGTGTGTGTGTGTGTGTGTGTGTGTGTGTGGTTTTATATGGGGTGGGGGGACACAAAATATAACCAATTCTTAAACATTTAAATGTAAAAAAAAAAAAGAATGAAAAATGTTAGTAAAATATAAATAATTAACTCTTATACTGTCAAAAAAAAGTGTGTAAAAGTTAAATGTTATTATAAAAAACTCATTGTATTTACATTTATATCATAAAATCATTTAAGAATTTCTTTTTTCTTTTATTTTCTATTAATTTTATTATTATTATTATTATTATTATTATTATTATTATTATTATTATTTATATCATGTAATTCATGAATTGATTTTATGCATTGATGTGCAGCAGCATAGGGGCTCGTCTCGGCCATGTGTGTGTGTGGAGTTTTGTGCATGTTCTCCTCCCCGTGCCTCAGGGGGTTTTTTCTCCGGGTTCTCCGGTTTCCCCCCGGTCCAAAAACATGCACGGTAGGTTGATTGGCACCTTGGAAAATTGTCCCTAGTGTGTGAATGTGAATGTGTGTGAATGTGTGTGTGTGTGTGTGTTGTGTGTGTGTGTGTGCCCCTGCGATGGGTTGGCATTCCATCCAGGGTGTATCCTGCCTTAATGCCCATAGACGCCTGAGATAGGCACAGGCTCCCCGTGACCCGAGGGAAAGATCGGATAAAAGCGGTAGAAAATGAATGAATGAATGAATGTGCAGCAGCAATCCAACGTTTATGTTAATGATATTATTTATAAAAATCTTTTAGAAAATGTACAATAATCAAGTATAATAAATAAATAAATAAATAAATAAATAAATAAAACATTTAAAAAAACAGAGTAAATAAGGTGATGTTTCCTGTCAGGAGATATTTAAATAACATGTACAGAAGGAGTCTCCAGTGCGAGGTCGTAACTACACTATGAGGGAAACGACACGGCACGTGGAGATTTTTCTTGTTAAACGCGTTGAACATTTTCGAGTACATTGTAAATGTTTGCACAACAAAAATGGCATCAGTGATAAACGCTATTTGTGAGTCAGAGCGGTTTTAAAGGCGAGTGTTGGAGCGTCTGCTGCGATAAAGCGAGTGTTTAAAAGAGGTACTTTCTGAACGCCGGTGGTCTGTTGCTCAGGGCTTCTCTCCAAACATCCCTGGAGTTGCTCCTCCTCCTCCTCCTCCTCCTCCTCCTCCTCCTCCTCCTCCTCCTCCTTTTTCTCCTCATTCAACCCAGAAGTGCTGAGTTTTACAGCGTGCCTCTCCAGCCCTTTTAAACATTGTTATCATCGATATATCTTTAAAAAAAAACGTCATCAATCACTATAAAATATTACGACGTGATCTTTCTACTTATATCTGATTCCCGCTCATACTATTCTCCGCAAGCGGTCGAACGGAAAAAAAAGCCGCAAGAAACAAACATTCTGCGTAGGGTTGCACGATTAATCGGAAAAAAATCGCGATCCTACATATATACGATCTCATTTCAATATGACGCCGATTCACTTCCGAGTCCGGTTTAAACTTCTGCGTCGAGGCTATGAAGTATCCTATATATTCGCGCCTACCCTACACCGTAACCTACACCGTAACCTGACACTGTAACCTGACACCTTTACGAAAAAGTAACTACATCACGTAGGGTTGCACAATTAATCGGAAAAAAAAAATCACGATCCTACATATTTACGATCTCATTTCAATATGACGCCGATTCACTTCCGAGTCCGGTTTATACTTCTGCGTCGAGGCTACGATGTATCCTATATATTCGCGCCTACCCTACACCTTAACCTACACCGTAACCTGACATCTCTCCGATAAAGTAACTACATCACATAGGGTTGCACGATTAATTGTGAAAAAAATGTGATCCTACATAATTACGATCTCATTTCAAAATGACGCCGATTCACTTCAGTCTGGTTTAAACTTCTGCATCAAGGCTATGACGTATCCTATACATTCACGCCTACCCTACACCGTACCCTACACCGTAACCTACACTGTAACCTACACCGTAACCTACACTGTAACCTGACTTCTCTCCGAAAAAGTAACTACATCACGTAGGGTTGCACGATTAATTGGAAAAAAATCACGATCCTACATATTTACGATCTCATTTCAAAATGACGCCAATTCACTTCCGAGTCCGGTTTATACTTCTGCGTCGAGGCTATGAAGTATCCTATATATTCGCGCCTACCCTACACCTGTAACCTACACCGTAACCTACACCTACCTGACATCTCTCTGAACCTCTCTCTGAAAAAGTAAATACGTCACGTAGGGTTGCACGATTAATCGGAAAACGAAAACAGTTGCGATCCTATATATATATATATATATATATATATATATATAATATTCTATATATATATATATATATATACAACCTTATTTAAAATGACGCCGATTCACTTCCGAGTCCGGTTTATACTTCTGTGTCGGACTCAGGACAAAAACAGGGCAAAAGTCAATTTTATTTTGTTAAAAACCGTACAAAACAAACAAATATTTTCTTGTTTTGGAAATGTCATAAAAATGTCATTTAGTGAGTTTTGAAATAAAAAAAAGGCAATATTTTCCTTCTCGAAATCACATTTGTGTCTTTCATTTTTGAAAAATGAAATTCTATATGGAAGAAATCAAACATCTAAATCAATAAATAAAAAGCATTTTTTAATTGAGGAAAAAACATAAAAAGAGACCTAAAAAAAATGTTTAGGTCCCAAAATTGTAATTCTTTCACATTTCTTGGTTTTACAAATAAAAAATAAAAAAAAATACAAATTAATTGTATAAAAAGAAAACGAATAAAAAAAGAAAGAAAAAGAAATGTTGTGTAAATATAAATTCACGGTTGAAGCTCACACTTCGGAAGCAGGGTGTCAGCTCGGGTTACGAGAGGGGTGTAAGGGCCTTGCTCAGAGGCCCCAACGTTTCAACCTAAACTTCTTTCTTGCATTGTTTCTGTAGCGTGTGTGTGTGTGTGTGTGTGTGTGAGCAGTTTTGCTGACCGCTGCTGAATGTCCTTTTCCTCCTGAGTGAAGTTAATTGGAGCTTTGAGTCTCCGTGTGGCTTTGTTTCCTCCTCAAACACAAAAAGAACTCCGATTCTATTGTCCAGGAACTCGTGAGGAGGGAACGAGGGGCGGCAGAGGGCAGGTATTCACCAGCGCAGCCCCTGTGTGTGTGTGTGTGTGTGTGTGTGTGTGTGTGTGTGTGTTCATGTTAGTCAGCAGGCTCGCTTTTGTCCGGACCCCTCTGCTCATCATGCTCATGATCCGAGTGGGAATTCAATGTAAAGTTTTTTGTTTTTGTGTGTGTAAAACGTTCAGGACCAGCGCTATGTACAGTAACGATGCATTACGATATATTTACAACCATTTTCATTCATTCATTCATCTTCTAGCGCTTTATCCGATCTTCCCTCGGGTCACGGGGAGTCTGTGTCTATCTCAGGCGTCTATGGGCATTAAGGCAGGATACACCCTGGATGGAATGCCAACCCATCACAGGGCACACACACACACACACACACACACTAGGGACAATTTTCCAAGGTGCCAATCAACCTACCGTGCATGTTTTTTGGACCGGGGGAGGAAACCGGAGAACCCGGAGAAAAAAACCCCCTGAGGCACGGGGAGAACATGCACAAACTCCACACACACATGGCCGAGACGGGAATCGAACCCAGACCCTGGACCCTGGCGGTGTGAGGCGAACGTGCTAACCACTAAGCCACCGTGCCCTTTTACAACCATTTATTTAGATTAAATAAATAATAGTAATAAATTAAATCACCAACGAAACTTTATTGTCCGTATTCCACAAGAGAATGCCAAGCACGGAATCATGGGAATCAGTTGTATTAGGGATTTTGAAGAAAGCGTGTTTTTTATTTATTTATTTGTTTGTTTGTTTGTTGTTGTTGTTTCTTGCAAGAACTGCTTTTTTAATTCACTCGCTTGATTTTTGTCCAAAATTGGAAGGACACCGAAGGAAACGTATCATTATTTACGTCTCGGTGTTTGTATACACCTGCGTGTGACAGACAATTATTCGTTTTTCTGATTACTTTTGTTTTTTGTTTATTTACTAACAAGACGGTTAGACTTGTTTACATTTCGATTCTTTTATAACCCCTTTTCGGGTTGAAACGCTTTGTTTGCTAGCGTTCTTTGACAGAAGGCTTTTTATCCTTTCCGTAAAAATATAGTATTTAAATATATTATTATTTTTAAATAATTATTTATTGACATATAATAAATATAAATAAAGAAATAAATATAATATTTCGTAATAACCGAGTCACCGTGTTTGTTCTGCAATCTAAAACTTGCATAAACAATATACAATTAAATACACCACGAGTTTTCCGAATGTTATTTATTTATTTTTTTGCACGTTAGCTTAGCGGTTAGCACGTTCACCTCAGGGTTATGGGTTCTACATCCTGCCTCCGCCATATGTCTGTGTGTGTGTGTGTGGTGTTTGCATGTTCTCCCCGTGCCTCAGGGGTTTTTTCTCCGGGTTCTCCTCCGGTTTCCTCCCCCGGTCCAAAAACATGCAGGTAGGTTGATTGGCACCCAACCTTGGAAAATTGTCCCCTAGTGTATGAATGTGTGTGTGTGTGTGTGTGTCCTGTGATGGGTTGGCATTCCATCCAGGGTGTATCCTGCCTTAATGCCCATAGACGCCTGAGATAGACACAGACTCCCCGTGACCCGAGGGAAGATCGGATAAAGCGCTAGAAGATGAATGAATGAATGAATGAATGAATGAATGAAATAAAGTTTTTTTTGGTATAATACTCATATTTAGCGATTGTTTCAGCTACGGCGGTGTTAGTAAAGTCGGGTCCTGATGTACGTGAGGTGAGGAAACCTGTCAGGAGTTCGCATTCACACATGTTTACATGCTTTATAATAAGAAAGAGACCTGCCAGTCCTAAACCATGTGACGAATATCTTCATGGAGATGTTCTGGAGATGCTTTGTGGACAGGGGCGTTTGGGTCTCCATAAGTAAAGAGAAGATTGTATTCTTCCGCATCCGACCCGACTGGGCACCTGGAAAGAACCACGTAAGGGCTGGAAGAGCGTGGCGTCCCAATACTTTTGCACGACACTACTATTAGGATCGGAGTCACATTTTTTATTTTTTGAAAAGCAACAATCAGGTCAATCTGGTTTAATTCCCGAGTGGCCTGTAATATGTGTGTGTGTGTGTGTGTGTGTGTGTGTGTGTGTGTGTGTGTGTGTGTGTGTGATTTTACCCATCATGAATACAAAATAGTTGAATACGCCGTGGTGTACTTTACACTAAACTCTAAACAAAACAGAAAGAAGACTCTTCCCGTAATTGTACAACGCCCTCGGTGTGAGACTCGCTGTCTTGTTCACTCTCTCTCTCTCTCTCTCTCTCTCTGTTTGCCTCTGTGTCTCATGCTCTATCCATCATTCTTCTCTCTTTCTTTCTCTCATTCAAGCATGTAATTATTTGCCAAAAATCGAACTAAATGTGTCTATTCGTCTTTGATAGCAACCTGCTGTATATGTGTGTGTGTGTGTGTGTGTGTGTGTGCGTGTGTGTGTGTGGTGTGTGTGTGTGTTGGATTTTTCTTGAGCCGACTTTCCCTCTGTTTGCGCAGGACCGCGTAAATAAACGAGGCCCATTAGCATGACAAAACTCCGTACTGAACGGAGGGCCGTGCCGAGGGTCGGCATTAACACACCTTTTTTTTTTTTTTTTTTTTTTTCACCACACACACACACACACACACACACACACACACACGCACGCACACACATGCACACACACACACACACACACATGCATGGAATTCTGGCTGGTGAGGGAGAAGGAAGGACGCGATGAAGATCCTGAAGAAAAGAGCAGATATTTAACAGAAGAGACCCTGAAACAGCTGCTTTCTCATGTAAGTCCTCCTTTTTCAGATAATAATAATAATTAATAATAAAATTGTATTTTTTATCTTTTTTTTTTACGTAATCTTACATTTCTGGGGAAGTTTAATTATCCTATGAAAAATAGAGCACTTTGATTGGATTGCTGACTTCTGTTTTTGTATGCATGTGGTGTATGTGTGTGTGTGTGTGTGTGTGTGTGTGTGTGTGTGTGTGTGTTACATTTCTTTGATTAATTAACACTTGTTTATTTTGGGACAAGCTCTTATTCCTCTCCTCTGTGCTGCTCCTTCCAGATGAGAAGATGTCTCGTGTCGTGCTGATGGTGATGTTGTCCGCGGTAATATATTATGTTATTCATGATAAGTCTCTTTTTTTGTACTTTACTGTAATTCAAAATTCAAAGTGCTCGGATGTATAATTGTAAGTTGCTCTGGGGGAAAAAAATACCTGATAACACATTAACCGTTAACACATTAATTAATGTCATCTACAAAATGCCATAAATATAAATGGAAAAAAAATATATATATATGTATATATATACATATATATATATTATATATATATATATATATATATATATATATATATATATATATATATATTTTTTTTTAGGGTTAGCTTGCTGGTGCTAATTAGGTAGCTAAAGAATTTTTTTTATATATTTTCATTTATATTTCTAGCATTTTGTAGATGACATTACATTTATACATGTTCATTTGTTATGAGTTATGAGGGTTATTCTATTTTCATCCAGAGCAACTTTATACAACCGAGCAGAACTAATTTAATCATTTTCTTTAATAAGGTTCTTTAGCACAGGCTGTGACAGAAATACATTATATACATCAAATACATTATACATGACATTATCATTCATCTTCTAGCGCTATATCCGATCTTCCCTCGGGTCACGGGGAGTCTGTGTCTATCTCAGGCGTCTATGGGCATTAAGGCAGGATACACCCTGGATGGAATGCCAACCCATCGCAGGGCACACACACACACACACACACATTCATACACTAGGGACACATTTCCAAGGTGCCAATCAACCTACCGTGCATGTTTTTGGACCGGGGAGGAAACCGGAGAACCCGGAGAAAAACCCCCTGAGGCACGGGGAGAACATGCACAAACTCCACACACACATGGCCGAGACGGGACTCGAACCCAGATTCTGGCGGTGTGAGTTGAACGTGCTAACCACTAAACCACCATGCCCCCTATGACATTATATTAACTGTAATATATAAATACATCCATGTTTCAAGAAATGTTTAGCGATAATACTTTTCTGTATTTTACACTACAGTTAATAAACACGTGCTAAAGAAAACGATGAAATTAGTTTAAACTGCTCGGTTGTTTAATTGTCTTGGTTGCTCGAGATGATAAAAAAAATACCCTCACAACACATTAACTATCGGCGTATATAAATGAAATGTCATCTACAAGATGCCATGAATATAAAATGAAAGATTTTGCCCAAATGTTCCTATCTATAGCTAGCTAATGAGCTACGCTAGCGTTAGCATCGCATAACTAGCGAAATACATGCGCTCGGCATTCTCTTCCCGCGGATCCATAACCGTTTTAAATACCTACAAATCACCTTGTTTCTGAGCTGATTTGGGTTTGGAATGGGATGGGTTTGTGCGAAACAAACATTGTGTATGCTAACTGTGTTGTTTTTACGTCCATGCTAGTTATCTGGATGCCTGGCGAATACGCTTGACACGTCCAGCACTGAAATCGTATCAGCCGAGTCATTCCAAGACGAAATCTCAGAGAGGTGCATAGTTGGTGAGTTTTACCCATTTTTTTTCCTTTTTTTTTTTAACTAGCGGAATTCCTAAAATCTCATTAGATGTCATAAGAAACTGTCACGGAACCTGTAATCGAAGCTCTTTAGAAAGAATAAGGTGCTAAACCGAAGCTTTCATGATACGATCCCTGCTCTGGGGGTGGTACCCTGGAGGAAAGTTCCTTTGTTGTTTTGTTGCATATGTGCATCTGGGACAGTGAAATACAAGGTGCATAAGAGGACCATAATTAGATGACTGTAGGTCCTTTTGTGATACGTTTTCCCCATTAACCTTTCCACGTAAGGACCATGTGATCCTGGTCACATGTCCTTAAAATACAACCTTAAAATGTAACCTTCTCCTTGTGGCAGATTCTGCGGCTCTCGCCAGCCAACCTTTTGTGACCCCTGAGACCGTCTTCCAGCTGGTGAATGCGTCCTGCAACTTCATCCAGGCTTTCCACTACTGCCAGAACCAGTTCAGTTCCCTCACGTTCCATGGTCATCATGAAGACGAAGAGGGCATGAGGCAGGTTCTGGCTCAGACCCAGATGCACATCCCGCTTTGGGTCAGAGAGAGAGACGAACCCCTGTCTGGATCGCCCCAAAATCTTTTGAAACAGAGTAAGTGCTTGGACGAGGTCTAGCTTCTAAAGTGTCTTGACTACAAGATGGAATATTTATATACAGCGCCCTCTGGAGCACAGAGGGTTAAAGGGCTTGCTCAAGGACCTTTGGCGATATCGGGGATACCTTCCCAGTCCTTGGAGTGTTTGGCCATTAGGAATGAGGTCCTCAGATGTTTCATAAGTAGCTCGGAGGGTGTGGCTTAAGTCGATCGGAAAGGTCCGGGTTCGAGTCCCACTTTCCGCCCCATGGGTCCTTGAGCAAGACCCTTCACACTCTGTGCTCCAGGGGGCGCCGTATCATGTCTGACCCTGCGCTCTGACCCCAGCTTCCAAAAAGAGAAACAAATGCGAGTAAAAAATGTGTAATGTATGTGCGACAAATAAAGGCTCTTCTATTCTATTGTATTGTATAACGACGATGTATCTTCATAGAGCGCAATAAGCAGTTTGTTTCACATTGCCATCATTTATTGTGGAATAGCTCCAGATCGGGTTTTGTCCTCTGCAGAATTGAAAGACAAGACGACACTCGATATCATGCGGTGCCGGATGTCGGTTTTAGAACATTTGTACGACGTAAGAGAACGGCACGGGTATCAATTCTGGATGGTATGCGTCGGCGTAAAAGTTACCGATTTAACAAAGTGTGTAAGTTGGCGTTTATATTTCCATTCATTTACATTTACAGCATTTGGTAGACGCCCTTATCAACAACTGAGCAAGGTTGCGGGTTAACGGCCTTGCTCAAGGGCCCACTAATGGCAGCTTGAAATGGAACCTGAATCTTCTGGTCCAAAGGCCAAAGCTTTAACCACTGAGCTACCCTCGCCTTGAATATCTTTGCATTGCTTTTTAAAAAAAAAAAAGTATTTATCTATATATAGGTCTACATATATATGGGGTAGATACGCTGTACTTCCATTTACATTTACAGCATTTACCTTACGTACAAAACGTCTCCGTCTACTCTTGTACGATCCATTACAAACTTAAAATACAAACAACCTTCAACTCTTTCTTGTTGCGATGCCAAAAAAAAAGAAGAAGTGCCAGGTTAAGTGTTTAGGTTAAGAGACTGGTATTCAGTCGTCGCAGTGAATCCAGACGTCCAGAGGAAGTTCAATCCACCACCTCGGTGCCAGAACAGAGAACAGCCTTGACCTAAACTTACCTCTTATCCTGAGAGATGGTGGAGCCAGACCAGCAGTGCTAGATGGTCTCAGGGCAGTGAGGTGGGGTACTTTTATTATTCAAAAGTGACGGAATTCTTTGTGTTCACTGCCGATGCTACGATGTATCGCATCGTTGCGGAGACCCGAGGCGTGTCCTGAGAATGACCTAGAATGTAGATGTATATGGCAGAGGTGAGGAGTATGGTGGTTTAGTGGTTAGTACGTTCGCCTCACACGTCCAGGGTCCGGGTTCGATTCCCGTGTGTGTGTGGAGTTTGTGCATGTTCTCCCCGTGCCTCAGGGGTTTTTTCTCCGGGTTCTCCTGTTTCCTCTCTGGTCCAAAAACATGCACGGTAGGTTGATTGGCACCTTGGAAAAGTGTGTGAGTGTGTGTGCCCTGCAATGGGTTGGCATTCCATCCAGGGTGTATCCTGCCTTAATGCCCATTGAGATAGGCAAATCCACCCCCCCTAAACCGATGGAAGATTGGATAAAGCAGTAGAAGACGAAATGAAATGAAATGGCCGAGGTGGAGCTGCGTCTTCCTGGAGACAGAACAAAAAAAACCATTGGCAGGCGCCCTTATCTCACAACTGAGGGTTAAGGGCCTTGCTCAAGGGCCCACTGGTGGTGGTGGTTTGGTTTGAACTTGTAATCTTCCAGTCCAGAGGCCAACACCTTAACCATTGAGCTCCCAGAAATTTCTGTACCATAGTGAATACTGAGTATCAGATTTCCCCCGTACGATACAATAAGGTCTAGTATCACAGCGGCCTCGGTTTTGGAGATGACTAGGGTTTTTGTTTTCTTCTCGTTTCCGTGGCAGATGTTCTCCTCTCGGGATTGTCCTTCTCCGGCAACTCTAAAGACGGCTTCGCCCGTGTGGAGGCCTCGTTCCCGCCAATGTCCGCGGTGAGCGTATGCCTCCGCGTCCAGTTTGCGCAACACAACGAAGAGGTGTCCACGCTGTTCTCATACGCCGCACCCACCTTGACGAACGAATTCCAGCTCCGCGGATGCTTAGACAAGACCAAGCGGCAGGTTCTCCTGGCCCTCATCATCCACGGAAAGCACCACTCGTACAAAGCTTGGTTTCCCAACAACAAGGACTGGCATCAGGTTTGCGTTACTTGGCGCAAAAACGATGGGCTGTGGGATATTTATGTGGACGGCGAAAAACGAGACTCCGCCGCAACCAGCGCTCCGTCCCGGGATATCTACGGACATGGGATATTTATTCTGGGACAGGACCAGGATTCTTTCGGGGGGAATTTCACCGAGCCATTTTTGGGCAACATGACGGATCTGAACATTTGGAATTTGTGGCTTTCCGAGAAACAGATTCGGGCGCTTTTCACCTGTGCGGATGATTCCAACCCGGTGGCGTTCTTCAGTTGGCACAAGCGCAACGTGACTCTCCACCCTGCTGTGAAGGACATTTCCAGGATGGTGCAATGCCCCGGTGAGTATAAAGACCTCCGTCTCAATATGGGTGCAAGTGCAAACATTCAAAATGGATGCATTGGCCAAGTCTTGTGTGCCAACATGTTACAAAAGATGTAATATAACCCTGTGGGAAACAGGTTATAAGGTAAGAGTGTGTAGAAATGCCGAGATAAAAGATCTTTTTATTTGACTAAAAATAAATACAAAAATTCTCCAGGTTTGCTACAACAGAAGCAGAAAGACCAGGATTCCTGCCGAGTCCTGCGCGACTTTAGTTACGGGGGACCAAAATACAGCTTGACGCCTTGCTCGAACACTCATCCCTTTATCTGCAAAATCAGCAGAGGTTTGTATGCCGGGTTTGCTTTTTGCTGTTTCAAATTAGGCATCAAATGACCACCGTGTTTGTGTTGTCGTCCAGAGCGATATCTGAAAAAGAAAGAGATGAAGGAGTCGTTGATTTCGCAACCAAGTCCCTTTATGCAACACCTCATGAATCAAGGCCTGGTAAGCTTTCCTTCCGCTTCTTTTTCTTCTTCTTCTTTTTCTTCTTCTTCTTCTTCTTCTTATGCCTGAGGGCTCAAGTGAGAACGTAAATGTAATGTTAAAACAGAAATTCATTCATCCCACATTTTAAGGAATTCCAGGATTGCAGTAACTTTGGGACACAACACATATATACGTTTACATTTACACGTCCAGGCACCCAGTGTCGGGAAGGTTGCTTTGTAAATGTAATAAATTACGGATTATAAACTCTATTCAAAATGTAATAAGTAGCGTAACTTTCATGACATTATAAAAGTAAAGTAACTTACATCTGATGACTTTTTGATTACTTTCATTTGTCCACTAGGTGGCGCTCGGAAACAGTGGCTTATAGTTAAAAAAAATTGAGCTGCTTCAGAATCAGAGAGTTGTTGTGGGGGCGGGGATTGCGGTGGGACATTTTTGTCGCAGTAACTGTAACGGATTACTGTTACTTTTATTTTACGTAAATTACGCAACTAGTTACTCCCCAACACTGCAGGCGCCCTTATCCACTTATAACTGAGAAGTTCAAGGATTAAGGACCTTGCTCCAGGGCCCATTAGTGGCCGCTTATTGTGGTCCGGGGATTTGTACCTGGAACCTTCCAGTCCAAAGCCCAATGACTTAACCACTGAGCTACTGCCTCCGTCAAATTTCTTCGCATATCCTAGCTAGTTTGGAAGTTGGGGTCAGAGTGCTTGGTCAGCTATGGAGCCCCTTGGAGGACAGAGGGTTATGGGCCTTGCTTGGTGATACCGGAGCTCGAACCAAGTTAGACCACTACTACACCCACTCCCTACATTCCAAAGGGCACCATGCACCATTGATGGAGGAATGGAAAAATCCTGGATGGAATCTACAGATTCATTTTGAGACCATTAGGAACGGCTCAGGAAGACTCTACCTGGCGCATGTTCACGTCGCGAAATGGCGAAATACGGACATGTATTTGCAAACGAAGTTTCAGTGTGCAAATCGTTTGTGTGCATTTCAGACCACCAGTGACATCCTCAATATGCCTGATGCAGATGAAACCTGGCCTGGAGTTTCTCACCTGCTTAACATCTCTGAGTATTACCTGCGGGAGTCTCAGGACAGCCTGGAGGACAGGGATGTGCCGTCTCTGCTGGGGATTCTGTCTCGCGTTGCTGAGCTTCCAACCACAATCGAGCAGAGCCAAGCATCAGCACACGCAGTCAGCCACAGCTTCATCAGTCTGGCAGATAGGCTCATCAGTGAAGAGGTGATGGACAAATGGGAGACCATCAAAGAGGTAAAGTGCACGTTATTAAAGAGTAGGGCAGGTGAATAATAATAGGCCAATAATTTCTTAGGTGAGGGGGCACGGTGGCTTAGTGGTTAGCACGTTCGCCTCACACCTCCAGGACCGGGGTTCGATTCCCGTCTGTGTGTGTGGAGTTTGTGCATGTTCTCCCCGTGCCTCAGAGGGGTTTTTCTCCGGGTTCTCCGGTATCCTCCCCCGGTCCAAATACATGCACGGTAGGTTGATTGGCACCTTGGAAAAATTGTCCCTAGTGTATGAATGTGTGAGTGTGTGTGTGTGTGTGCCATGCGATGGGTTGGCATTCCATCCAGGGTGTATCCTGTCTTAATGCCCATAGACGCCTGAGATAGGCACAGACTCCCCGTGACCCGAGGGAAGATCGGATAAAGTGCTAGAAGATGAATGGATGAATGAATGAATGAATTTCTTAGGTGGTTACTGGACCAATGGTTGTGGTGAGGACGATCGACCGCATGGCTTCTAACCTCAGCCCTCTTCTCCTGGGGACCACAGACCACGTCCAGATAAACAGCAGCAACATCAGTATGTCGCTTTTTCTTAAATGTATTTTTACATATTTACTCATGTTTAAAATGACGTCTCCCATCAACCATCACCATGTCTCCTTCAGAACTGCAGGTCAAACAGAAGAACGTGTCTGAGAGTTCACTTGGATCCGAGTTCTGTGGTTTCCACACAGCCGATTCCTCGGGGCCAGACTGTATCTCTGTTTCACCTCAGAGCATGAAGGAGCTCCAAAATGAGGGTACGTAGGCACTCCGCAAGTTGTGTGTTGCTTACGTGTTGATGTAAGACGTAAATAGAAAACCAATCAGGCAGAACATTATGACCACCGGATTAATAAAGTCTTGGACGTCCCATTTGCTGTCTGAACAATCGCGACCCCTTCCAGCATTAACAGCATGAACTTCTTCAGCCGTTGGAATAACAGGAGCTTGTCTGTTGCATCCCACCATCATCAATGAGCCTCATGACCCTCTCGCCAATTCACCACGGTACAATTCCATGGAGCACTTTTGAACTGTACTGACCCAGTCGTCTAGACGTCACAACTTCACAAATTTACACACACACATATTCCCTATATATATATATATATATATATATATATATATATATATATATATATATATATATGTATATTTTTATTTTCCATACTATATTGATCCTGTGATGGAAATTCTTTTTTGCACATATCCCGGCTTGTTGTGGAATCTGGGTATGAATGCAGAATGCAGAATGCAGGGTCCGCCATGATGCAGCGCCCCCTGGGTAAAGGGCCTTGCTCAAGGACCCAAGGGTGGCAGCTTGGTGGGATACAGAGGCCCGACCTCAAGAGGGTCTTGCTCATGATGGCTACTTGTTGGTGATGGGATTTGATCTCACAACCAAGCCCAGCAGCCCAGCATCAGGACCTTCTGCTTTGACAGGGATTTCAACCAACCATACTGACTGGCCACCAGTGCACAGGGGGAATTGGTCAGCCTCTGGGACAACACTGCTTTCTCAATCTGGTCTTTCAGGGACTTGTCCTTCAACCATGTGGTGAGGGGTTCGAACTCCTTCCCCAGGGTTTCCCTCTTCTCATTGGCCTTCTCGCTCTCATCGAATTTGACGCCTTCCTTGGCCACGTTCTGGAATCGTTCTGGAATCGTTTGCCGTCGAACTTCGTTTTGCGCCTGGATGCAGTATTCGTCCACTGGCTCGGTCAGGTAGATGACCTCATATCCCTTCTTCAGCAGCTTCTCCACAAAGGGAGAGGACTTTAGCATATCCCAGCTCGTTTTGGAAGCTGTGGGTCAGAGTGGAGGCTCAGCCATGATACGGCGCCCCCGGAGCACAATGGGTTAAGGGCCTTGTTCAAGGACCCAAAGGTGGCAGCTTGGTGATACTGAGGCTCGAACCCCCGACCTTCCAATCAGAAGCCATCCTTACGGTTGCCCATTTATTCCTGCTTCGAACCCATCAGCTCTGAGGGCAAAATGGTCACTTGGTGCCTCTAACAGGTGCCGTGATGAAGAGATAAGGGCTGATGGGTGTATATCTCAATGGCTTTCAGAGGACACACTATTAACACCAATACAGATTCAACAATCGGTTTCTGCCGAGGCACAATGAAGATTGGGCCAGAATTTGGTGGTTAAAACAAGAATCTATGGACCCTATTTTTTAATGGTTTATACTGTATCTGACTGCTTAAACAACAAAATATATGTATGTGTTCAGGCTTTGGGAAGGTGACCCTTTTAAATGCTTGGTATGGTTCCTTAAGGCCACTTTTGAATGGACAGGAGAACATCTCGCTCGTCCCCACCACCACTGACTCCTCTTTCAAGTAAGATTCATTCAACTAAACTTAACACTAAAGCATGCTTGATTTCTGTACGAGGGGGTTTCGTGGTTAGCACGTTCACCTCACACCGAACAGGGTCCGGGTTCGATTCCCGAACCAAGTTTCCAAGATGCCAAGTTTCAGAAAATCGTTTATTCAAATATCAGACCGTTTATTCTGTGGCACCACTCTTCCATTACCAGGTCATTTTGCCAGACACCGAATGCCATAGAAGTCACACTAGTGCCAACTAGTGGTGTGACTAGGCAACTATCATACAACAAACTGATATATTAATTCAATGGAAATTTTATAATGTTTTTATATTTAAATTTCCTCAGTTTTAATCTGAAAAAGTGCACAACATAATTTTATGTGATTTATGTGAATTTTATATGATTTTATAATATCATAATTGTATATACATTGTACAAAAATCACTTCAGAGTGTTACGTGATATGGAAAATGGTCAACTTAGCAGTGGTTACGTCATCATCACATATCGTATCCCCAATTTACTAATAACAAGGATCTAAATGGACCTGTTGTGATGTTTGTGATGGTCAGATATAAAGGGACAGTCCTGGGATCGTCACTCATTTCCAGTACAGTGATGGCTGACGGGAAGTTTGTGAGTCTGGGTGTGCAGTACACGCTCCGCCATCAGTCTCAGGTAAACCTCGAAAATCAAAAGGTATAAATCGGTCGATAGAAAACCATCATGGCTTACCGATTCTACCTTCACCTTTCTTTCAGAACACTTCCGGATTCGTTCTTAAGCCGATCTGTGCCTTTTGGGATTTCGGCCTTCTGTAAGTGCATAATGAATTTCGATGTTGCTAGGATTGTGATGCGCTTTTTAGCGCTAATATTTCTTTATTTTTGTTCCTTCTAGTGGGGAGGACAGAGGTGGATGGTCCACTGATGGCTGTGTGGTCATTTCGTCACAAAAACACATGACGTCATGCTTCTGTAACCACACCACCAACTTTGCCTTGCTGCTCCAGATTTATGAGGTCCAGGTAGGGCTTAATAATAAGAAGAATTAGAAAAAAAAACACACACACACACACACACTTTAGATAAAAAATCTTTTTGAGGTGAGAGACAATGCTGTGCAAATAATACTTAAATAAGCCCTGTGTGTGTGATGTGTGATGATCTGCAGCGCACCCCGGAGGACGAGCGAGGCCTTCAGATCCTAAGCTTTGTTGGCTGCGGAGTGTCTCTGTGTGGACTGATCTTTACCTTCATCCTCTTCATTGCTGTCAGGTGAAAGCAGTCAGTGTGTGAGGATTTCCTTACACAATAAGGACAAAAGTATTCGCTCACCCGACATTCATTCACTAGAGGTCGCAAACACCCATAGGCTTCAAGTGGGTTTATCTGTACCTCGTACCCCGTCTCTCATTTTTCCTGCTCTCTGTCTCCCTCTAGTGTCCCCAAATCTGACCGCACCACAGTGCATAAAAATCTCATTTTAGCACTGGCTGCAGCTCAGTTTCTCCTCATCTTCAGCTACTGGGCCTCCGCCAACCAGGTACATGAACACTAAACATTTACTTGCATAGAAATAAGTCGTTGTTGAGTTTTATTTTATGTTTGTGTTATGTTGTTGTTATACACTGACTCATGTTGTCTAATACAGTCTGTTCTGTTTTTGCACTTTATGTGGCCAGGACAAACTTAGTCTAGACCTCAGCCTTGTGTTCTATTGCTCTATGTTGTGTTTTAGTTTTATATGTCGTTTTGTGTAGCACCAAGGTGAAACGTTGTCTCATTTCATTGTGTACTGCGTCAGCTATATATAGTTGTAAAGACAATAAAAAGCTCTTGACTTGATATATATATATATATATATATATATATATATATATATATATATATATATATATATATATAAATTGAACCCAGACTATGGAGGTGTGTGAGGCGAACGTGCTAACCACGAAGTCACCGTGCCCCTACATATATATATATATATATATATATATATATATATATATAGATATATATATATATATAATTATATATATATATATATATATATATATATATATATATATATATATATCCATATCTATATATCTCTATATATATCTATATTTATATAAGGGCATGGTGGCTTAGTGGTTAGTATGTTCGCCTCACACCGCCAGGGTCTGGGTTCAATTCCCGTCTCGGCCATGTGTGTGTGTGGAGTTTGTGCATGTTCTCCCCCCCGTGCCTCAGGGGGGGGGTTTTTTTTTTTTCTCCGGGTTCTCCAGGTTTCCTCCCCGGTTCCAAAAACATGCACGGTAGGTTGATTGGCACCTTGGAAAATTGTCCCTAGTGTATGAATGTGTGTGTGGTGTGTGTGTGTGTGTGTGTGTGTGTGTGTGTGTGGGTGTGTGTGTGTCTTGTGATGTGTTGGCATTCCATCCAAGGTGTATCCTGCCTTAATGCTCATAGACACCTGAGATAGACACAGACTCCCCGTGACCCGAGGGGAGATCGGATAAAGCGCTAGAAGATGAATGACTGAATGACTGATATATATATATATATATAAATATATAATGCATCTAATTAGTTTCTGTAGAGATTTCACCATTACAACCTTTCCTCTCTGAGCTGCAGGTATCTTTCGACCAATCGGAGCAGAGGGGTGATCGGTGTTTTGTTTGTTTGTGTGTTTGTTTGTTTTTAGGACCTGTGTTTGTTGGTGACGGCTCTCCTTCACCTCTTCTTCCTGGCCTCTTTCTCCTGGATGCTGGTCGAGGGGCTGCTGCTGTGGAGCAAAGTCGTCTCTGTGAACATCAGCGAGGACAGACGAATGCGATTTTACTATGCCCTGGGCTGGGGTGTGTGTGTGTGTGTGTGTGTGTGTGTGTGAAATCTAAGTTCTTTATCCCTTTCTGTTCCATTCTTTAACCAGAAGATGAATACCGACAATGATAATTGTGCAACCATGTGATAATCGTGTGTGTGTGTATGTGTGTGTGTGTGTGTGTGTGTGTGTCACTCCCAGGTTTGCCCGTTCTCATTGTCTCCGTAACCTTGACAGTGTCCCTTAAAAAGTACAAGGCGGAGCAGCACTGCTGGCTCAACACTGAGTCTGATATTATTTGGGCTTTTGTGGGGCCTGTACTGTTTGTTCTTACGGTAAGTGTGTGTGTGTGTGTGTGTGTGTGTGTGTGTGTGTGAGAGAGAGATGCGCATGTAAACGTTTTGATTATTATGTTGTTGTTTTGCTCACTTTAAGGTAAACACCGTTGTCTTGTGCCGGGTCGTCATGGTAACCATCTCTAGCGCCCGGCGCCGGGCCAAAATGCTGGCCCCAAGCTCCGCCTCCAAATGCAAGCCAGTGGATCTGACCTGGTGAGGCCACACCCACTTCTTTAATTTGTACCTCAGTGGGAGGAAGATGCACTTGTATTCTACTTTATTAGGAACTGAACTCTAACCTGAGGATTCTAACGCTCGTGTTTTTCCCGCCAAGAATTTCCTTATCCGAGGAACTGCGCCCCAAAAAGCCGCGGGAATTCTGCCCAATGAATACTAACTCGTAACCCCAAGGAATGTAGCCTAGCGATTCTACCCCGAGCCTGAAACGATCAGGAATGCTAGCCCAGGAACATTAGCACGGGAATTCTATGCTAGGAATTCTACCTCAGGGAATCTAGGCCAAAAATAAATAAATAAATAAATAAACCGGTAACATCATTCCGGATTATTATTAGCTCTGAAACTCAAGCTCAGGAACTTTGATCACTTTTGATTCAGAAGTATCTGGGGAGTATTTGATTTCACTTGCTTAGCCAAAAACGTGCTATTTTTACCTCAGGAATTTTAGCGCGGGAAACTTTAGCTTAGAAAGGACATTCTAACATATCGCAAGTTGTACGTTTACCTCACAATTACGGCTTTATTGCTCACATTATTCATTTACTGCCTCAAAATGTACAGGACAGAGCAAAACGCGGAATGAAGTTGAACAGGGTTGAGTTTTTAGACCGAAACGATTGATTTAGTGCGTAGGATTGTGTGAATTTTTTTAGGCCTGTCAAAGTTAAAAACGTACATTTTATTAACACGCATTGTCTTTGTAACCCGAACAACTTCAGTGCATCCACTCACGCTTCCTAAATTTCCCCCAATGACGCCCCCTAGCTGCACATTCACAACAGGTACGATCTCCTCACTATATTAGCGTATATTACCGTATGGAACCTTACGCAAGCGCATCGCATTCCCAAATCCGTATTACTGCAATAAAGCGCATTTTTACTGAACGCAATAAAGCGCTTCCGTATAACCTAAACACCGTATCACCAGTTTATATGGAAAAGCAACCGGAACACAATTCTTAAAGGAGCCACGTGCCATATTTTACACTTCAAACCAACACTAAACAAAATAACATTGAAGTAATTCATATTCATTAAAATAATCATTTCCAGAGTAAAATAAATATAAAATAATCGATAATTGTATTAAAGGGACAGATTTTGAAAGAAATGTATATAATTATAACATCTGTTACAGTTAGTTATAGTATTACAAACATGAAAAGTATTTATTTATGCTACATTTAAAACGTGCGATTAATCGCGATAACATATTTTAAGCGAATTCACAGCCCTGGTGATTTTAATTAAGTAGATTATAACATTTTTACAATTGTGTTACATTGAATGCACAGTGAGAAAATGGAAAACGTATGTAAGTCGCATCAGCAAATTTTACTTATATTTTGTATTCATGCTGTACAAACACGCACGCACACAAGAACACACACACACACACACAAGAACACGCACCATCCCATTTTCCGTCCTCCTTTTCATTGGCCGATAATTGCTACATTTATTTCCACACCACTTCAGACTCCTCAAGCATCGTTGACTTGATATAAAACTGGCACCTTGCATCGTCCAAAATCGAAAAAAAAAAATCCTTAGGTACAAATTGAAGCCAATAAGAGCACATTGTGCCGTCGGAACACGGCCGGGGCGCACCGGTGGGCCGCGATGTGTGACTGAATAGAGAGAATTGCATTAAACCAGTATGACAATCCCCAAGGCCTTGAGCACAACTGACCATACACTGAGGACCGTACAAACAGGTCAATTGTGTGTGTGTGTGTGTGTGTGTGTGTGTGCGTGTGTGTGTAAACTGTTTTGCTTCATCAGGGACCACAGTATAATCTGACCATAAGATTGAGCTATTTTAATTTGCTCCAGTGTTCGGGAGATCTGTTCTTTAACAGGAGAAATCCAAATCTTCATGTAGATGTTCTGCTGGGGAAGGGGGGGGGCGGGGGGGTTATCATGCAGGAAACTGGGTTTGGGGACTCCTTGTTCAAGGGAAGGAGAAATGTCATGCTCATCATCTAAAGACATCCTGAAGAACCATGGTTTGATCTACCGGGCGTCCTAATACTTTTGACAACACTGCGGATATGCCGACTTTACTTTGGGGGAAACCTGGAGACTTTTATTCTCTCGCTTTAATTGTGTGTTTAAATGTGTGTGTGTGTGTGTGTGTTGTGTGTTGTGTGTGTTGTGTGTGTGTGTGTGTGTGTGTGTGTGTTGTGGTGTGTGTGTGTGTGTATGTGTGTGTGTGTGTGTGTGTGTGTGTGTGTGTGTTTCTAGGGCAGCGACACGACCCGTCTTGATACTGATGCCGGTTCTGGGTCTTACATGGCTGTGTGGGGTTCTGGTGCACCTGTCAGTGGTTCTGGCTTATCTGTTTGTTGCACTTAATGCCTTCCAGGTAACACACACACACACACACACACACACACACACACACACACACATGCACACACACACACACACACATAAATACACATACACACACACACACATACATCCACATACACACAATCACACACACACCAGTTTATACACACATACATGCACATACACCCAATCACATACACACACACACATGCAAACACACACACACACACACACACACACACACATACACACATACACATGCACATACACCCAATCACATACACACACACACAATCACATACACACACACACACATACTCACACACACACACACACATATACACACACGTACACACTCACACACACATACACACACACACACCCACACACACACACACACACACACACACACATTCACATACACCTACATACACACACACCCTAGTACACACACACACGCACACACACACGCAAACACACACACAAACCACACATGCACACACAACATGGACACACACCCCCCGCACACACACATACACACACACAAACCGCACATACACACACACTATACACTAACACACACACATACACACACATACATACACATACACACACAATCACACACACACACACACACACACACACACTTTTCTGGCTTGGCGTTGTTATATTTGCTCATTAGCCCCCCTGTTAAAATCATAACTCAAACAAACTTGTCTTTTTCCAAAGACGCCCCCCCCCATCTTTTCCTTCCTTCCATTTCATCCTCCTCTCTCACTCTCTCTCTCTCTTGCTCTCTCTCTCTCCCTTCCTCCCTTTCTTGCTCGCTCTTTCTCTCTCTGCGAGCCTGCCCTCCGGTTGACCTCGCTCAGGGCTTGTTAATTTAGATTTACAGTGTGTGTGCAGAGGAGAGAGATAGAGAGAGGGAGGGGGGGAGATAGAGAGGGAGAGAAGGAAAAAGGGAGAGACGGAGTAGGAGGCTCACGACTGGGTTCCGGGTTTGGAAGGAAGCCGCGCTGATATAATGAGGCAGAGGGAATGTTTCAGCGCCGTGCCGTGTGCCGGCTCCTGATCCGCGGCCCGAGCCGAGAAGAAAAGACAATCTGTTCTTCTCTGAGGAGCTCACACACACTTTCATCCCTCTTCACTTATTACACTCTTTCTTTCATTCTTTCATTCTTTCATTCTCATAAACTAATTTTTCTTGTGTTTTCATCATTTAAATTTCATTCATTCATTAGTTTTGTTTTTTTTTCTAACAGGTTTAAAGTGATTTTTTTAATCCACACATCCATTCACTCAACCCTTTCTTTCTCTCTTTCTTTTTTCTTTCTTTCTTTCTTTCTCCAAGTCATTTCTTCATCCATCCATCCCACTCCACAACTAATTCTTATCTGTCCATATATACATCCATTAATTTATCCATTCATCCATCAATCCTTCCATACTTCCACTTAACCTTTTTCTTTCTTTCTTTCTTTCTTTCTTTCTTTCTTTCTTTCTTTCTCCAACTAATTTCTTCATCCATCCATACCATTTTTCAACTCATTTTTATTTGTCCATATATACATCCATTCATTTATCCATCCTTCCACTCAACCTTTTACTTTCTTTCTTTCTTTCTTTCTTTCTTTCTCTCTCTTTCTTCAGGTAATTTATTCATCCACCCATCCTGTTCTTCAACTCATTTTTATTTGTCCATATATACATCCATTCATTTATAACTTCATCCATCCATATTGCCATCCTTCCACTCAACCTTTTTCTTTCTTTCTTTCTTTCTTTCATTCTCCAACTCATTTTTTCATCCATCCCTCCCGTTCTTCAACTCATTTTTATCTATCCATATATACATCCATTCATTTATCCATTCATCCATGGATAGATTGTTCATTCCTCTATTCATTTGTTTATTTCATTCTTTTATATGTTATCAGATGTGTGAAAACGATGACACACTCTTTCTGATCGTTTCTTTACCAATCCGTTGTAATCTCATGCTGTTGTCTCTCTCTCTCTCACTCTCTCCTTCTCTCTCTCTATCAGGGCTTGTACATCTTCCTGGTGTATGCAGTCTATAACAGTGAGGTAAGAATGTATTTTTCATGCAGAGGTTTGGATGTAGATGCTCCACGCTGGAACGTCGTGACTCTCGGGTTTTCCTGTCCTCCAGGTACAGAACGCTATAAAGCGAATTCAGGAGAAGAGGAAAGCGCTGTCGTTTACTGTAAATATCTTATTTACTTTCTTTTATTTACTGATTCACTGTACAGTGTATTAGACAGAAGGATACGCAGCGACATTAGCTATACGTCTATAACTATACATCACTCTGTATCTGCTTTTTTTCTTTCTTTTTTCTTTTGCTTCTTGCAGAATTGCTCGCCGCCAATCAGCTTCGTGCCATCTCAGAGAACTCCTGGTGCATCATGGGTAGACAGCTTGCCCACTCCTTCCAGCCCAGAGAGCAGTAGCTCCAGTCACATGACCAATTCCACAGTCAGCTCGCTTGTCATTAAGAACGGTGTGTGTGTGTGTGTTTGTGTGTGTGTGTGTGTGTGTGTGTGTGTGTGTGTGTGTGTGTGCGTGTGTGTGTGTGTTAGATTGTGAGGTTTGAAGTGTCGCTCTGACATTCTCTCTTTTGTCGACTCTCTAGAAAGTTTCGCAAATGACAAATGTGTAAACTTCACGTCAAAACCAACCTTGGAAAATCCAGTAAGTGCATTCACACACACACACACACACACACACACACACACACACACACACACACACACACACACACACACACACAATTAATCCACCCTATGTTCAATTGTTATTTACATATCATTATTTATATAGGAATTTACTGTTGTGATTATGAATATTTTAAGCTCCGCCCCACCTGCTTCCTCCTCGTTGTAGCCCCGCCCCCCACAGCATTACCTAAAGCAATAAAAATAAGTACATTTCCAAATACTGATAAATACTGAGGTAATTAATTAACAAATGAGTCATTTTGGACAGGAAAAACACTCTTTCCGTCTTCCTACTAACCATTTTTTTTTCTCCTCAGCCAGTTCAGTTGATGGCCTTCAAACCTTCAGGTAACCTGCAGTATCTGAATAACACTTAATCTCATACATGTCAATACATTTATAACTTACAACAGGGGTGGGCAAACTACGGCCCGGGGGCCACATCCGGCCCCTTGGTCCTTTTAATCCGGCCCGCTGAACTGCTTCGGCTTCTTTGCCGCACGAGAAGAATGTATAACCACACAGCAACGCTGACGTTGTTGGAGTATGCTCAGTGTTAAAAATGAAAGAAAAATACAGCCATTTTTTTTTGTTGTTTCTTTTCCTTAAATAGAATATCCTTATTCTTAAATAGTGGGATAGTGGGGTAGCCTAATGAACATGATTGATATTTAACACTCTTTACAAGAGGAAAAAAATTCATATTGAACATAAGTTACGTTCAACGTTATTGTTGTTCGTTCGGCCCACGAACATACACACACCTCAAGGTTTTTCATGTGGCCCTTTGGAAAATATAACTGCCCACCCCTGACTTACAAACTCACCCAAACAAGGCATCCACTGGCATTAAAAAATTATAATCTTACAAAAAAAAACCTCTAGGGGGCGCTAAATTTGTTAAAAATCCCCAATTGTAGAGTCTCCTGTAGATGTTGACGTGCATTACGGTGAATGTGTGATTTATGCAAAATCAGGGATGAAAGAATAATGATCTCGAATGAAAAGGAATAGACAGGATAGAATAGAATACAACAGAATAGAATTAATAAGCATATTACAGAATTGCCAAGTATAGAATATAATAGATTGGACAAAATGGGAATTGGATAGAAAAGAACAGAATAGTATTTATATAGAAAGATTTGCCAAAATGTACAAATTAAATGGCAAGAGAATAGAAATAAATAGAATTAATTGGACAATTATCATTTTGAATAGAATAGAATGTGACTAGTTGCATAGATCAGATGTGTGCTAAGTGAATTTTTCTATTTGTTCCAGCATGTTGAAGACAGTGGTGGACGTAACATGCTGCTGACCCCAACCCCCCCCCACCCCTTTCCAACCCCAAAACACACACACACACACACACACACACAGAGCGAAGCAGCTGGAGAAGAGCGGGCCTCTCCCACACTGCAGTCCACCTCGTTCCCAGGGTAAAAACAGTGCTCTGTGTGTGAATGTGTGTGTGTGTGTGTGTGTGTGTGTGTGTGTGTGTGTGTGTGTGTGTGTGTGTTGCGAAAGATAACAGTGCTGAAAATCAGACCAGACAGCTTCGGCTGTCGGCTTTAACTGGTTCATTCGGATCATCTAAAACTCACTGACGCATAGAAGGCGCTGCTGAAGAACACACACTGTTTACACGTAGGTAAACACTACACACGGACATATAACGCACACTGACGTGTACAACACGTAGTAAACTCGAGTGAACACTACACACTGAGGTAAACACTACACACTGTGGAATACAATATACACTGAAGTAAACACTACACACTGACATGTAACGCACACTGACGTATACAACGTATGCACTCTAGTAAATAGTACACTCTCAAGTAAACACTACACACTGTAGAAAACAATGTACACTTAAGTAAACACTGCACACTGTAGAAATCAATATACACTTAAGTAAACACTACACACTGACATACTGTATAAAGCACACTGACATCACAGACACACTAGTAAACACTATACACTGAAGTGAACACTACACACTGAGGAAACACTACACCTTCAAGTAAATACTACACACTGAGGTAAACAGTATATATTGCAGTAAACACTACACACAGAGATCAAATAATATACACTGAAGTAAACACTACACAATAAGGAAAATTATATACTGAAGTAAACACTACACACTGAGGTAAATTCGACACTGAACTAAACACAGTACACTGAGAAAAAAAATATACACTAAAGTACACACTACACCCTGAGGTAAACACTACACACTGAAGTAAACACTACACAGAGATAAAATAATATACACTGCAGTAAACACTACACACTGAGGTAAACAATACACATTGCAGTTAACACTACACATAGAGATATAATGATATACACTGAAGTAAACACTACACACTGATGTAAACACTATACACTGAAGTAAACACTACACAATGAGGAAAACATTATACTGAAGTAAACGCTGCACATTGAGGTAAACTGGACACTGAACTAAACACAATACACTGAGGAAAACAATATACATTGCGGTAAACACTACAAACTGAAGTAAACACTACACTGAACTAAACACAATACACTGAGGAAAACAATGTACACTAAAGTAAACACTACACACTGAGGTAAACACTAAATACGGAAATAAACAGTGTGTAGACACTATACACTGAAGTAAACACTACACTGAACTAAACACAATACACTGCGGAAAACAATGTACACTAAAGTAAACACTACACACTGAGGTAAACACTAAATACGGAAATAAACACTACACACTATACACTGAGGTAAAAAATATACATTGCAGTAAACACTACTCACTGAAGTAAACACTACACACAGAGCTATAATAATATACACTAAAATAAACACTACACACTGATATAAACACTATACAGTGAAGTAAACACTATGCAATGAGGAAAACAACATACTGAAGTAAACGCTGCACACAGAGGTAAACTGGACACTGAACTAAACACAATACAATGAGGAAAACAATATACACTAAAGAAAACACTACACACTGAGGTAAACACTACACTGAACTAAACACAATACAATGAGGAAAACAATATACACTAAAGTAAACACTACACACTGAGGTAAACACTAAACACGGAAATAAACACTATACACTATAAACTGAAGTAAACGCTATATACCTAGGTAAACATTACACAATGAAGGACTGAAGTATACACTATACATAGAAGTAAACACTATACTCCTAAGTAAACAATATACACTGACGTACGACACACATTAGTGCGATGTGACATGACGTACTGACGCCTCGTTTCACTGTGTGCTGTACGTAGTTGAAATGACAATGAAAGCCTACTTGACTCGACTTGACTTACTACGAGAGAATGAACCCGGTATTATTTGAATTAGCGATTGGCGTCAGCGCACAAAATGTAGTCCATAGAAAGCAATTTGTTCCGACTTCTATTGCAGACAAGATCTTATTTGCTGATATAATGGTGATGTGATTTTATTTCTGTTCCAAATCTGATAGATGTTAATTGTGTAATATGTGGATTTTTTTCAGTTCTGAAAAAAAAAAACAACAACAACCAAACAACAAAACATTAATCGCTTGTACAATACTGAAAAACACTGTAAATAAACATGGTGTAAAAATGTAATGAGGAGTTGATTTATTTCATGTGTATAGCAGAGAGGCTTAATCTAATCCAAAGGTTAGCTCTGTGGACAGGAAAAGGAGAATCTGACCAATCACAATCCACAATTCAAGCCAATTGTGGCCAAAAAAAGTATACAGACACCTGATGCGTCTATGGGCATTAAGCCAGGATACACCCTGGATGGAATGCCAACCATTGCAGGGCACACACACACACACATTCATACACTAGGGACAATTTTCCAATCAACCTACCATGCATGTTTTTGGAACGGGGAGGAAACCGGAGAACCCGGAGAAAAAAACACTGAGACACTCCACACACATGGCCGAGACGGGAATCAAACCCGTACCCTGGTGGTGTGAGGCGAACATGCTAACCACTAAACCACGGTGCCGCACTTAGCATTATCATTCATTCATTCATTCATTCATCTTCTACCGCTTTATCTGATCTTCCCTGGGGGAGTCTGTGTCTGTCTGAGGCGTCTATGGGCATTAAGGCAGGATACACCCTGGATGGAATGCCAACCCATCGCAGGGCACACACACACACACACACACACACACACACATACACACACACACATTCATACACTAGGGACAATTTTCCAAGGTTCCAATCAACCTACCGTGCATGTTTTTGGACCGGGGGAGGAAACCGGAGAATCCGGGAAAAAAAAACCCTGAGGCACGGGGAGAACATGCACAAACTCCACACACACACATGGCCGAGACGGGAATCGAACCCGGACCCTGGCGATGTGAGGCGAACGTGCTAACCACTAAACCACCGTGCCTCGCATTATCATCATTAAACGCAATTAAAAAAAAAAAAAAAAAAAAAAAAAAAACGTCTGGAAGCAATGCGCATGCAACAGATGTGTTTGTGAATGCACGTCATATCGTCTCTTTCTTCGCCGGGGTCTTTATACCCGACATCCAAACAAACACACACACAAAATTCACGAGTCAAAAAAAAAAAAAAAAAAAAAAAGAACGGGAAAAAAAAATCAATTCTTCACCATATGAGGTGCAGTTGAAGCCAATCATTTTCCTAAAAGCAAGACAAAGCCAAGAGGGGAAGCAAAAGAGTGTAAATAGGGCCGAGGAAACACACTCTGGCTTTGTGAGCTCACAAAAGGACGGCAACATGTGTGAATGTTTTCTGACCTTCCCATCACGCTTCTTTAGAGCGCCGCTGGAGAGTCTCTTAGAGGCAGTCTGGAGGACGCGCCTTTCTCCGCGCCACTCGAATCAACGCGGGCATTCAAAAGCGGTGTGCGCGCTCACACACACACACACACACACACACACACACACACACACACACACACACACACACACACACACACACACACACACACACACACAACAAAGTCTGACACTCCCTTCGCCTTCAATATCCTTCTTGTTTGTCTGCGCCACGCGCTTTTGGGAAAAAAAGAAAAGAAAGAGAAAAAAAAGAATAACGAATAACGCCATCTCCTCGTCATCATTTCATTTCTTTATTTCACATTTCGATAAGAAATAAAGCACTTTGCAGTCAGATAATGTGGACAAGCACAAAAAAAAAGAGTGTTCTTTTTCTTTGTTAACGTAAATGACGTCTTATAGGATATCACCTCTGTATTTGACATTATTTAAATAAATAGTATTTCTGTCTCCAGCTTGGCATTTCGACCTTAGAACAATACTGATGCTGATTGTAACTAGAAAGGACAGAGCACTTTTGTTTTTTTTTTGTTTTGTTTGTTGTTGTTGTTTTTTTTTTCTTTACAATTACAATCTTGCAGAGAAAATAAGAAAATAACACACCCCAAAAAAAAACGAAGTGTGGCTTCGGCACATTACGACACAGAAATACACAAACGTCAGAGTGAAAATGCATTTATGATTATTATTATTATTATTATTATTATTATTATTATTATTATTATTATTATTATTATTATGAACGTCCCAATCAGGATATGGGTTCACAGAAGAGACTCGAGCTACATGAGTGTGAATAGAAATGTGGAACATGTGGAGAGAAAAAAAATCTGGAAAACATATGGTGCAGGGATTCTCCTGCTATATCCTGATTGGGGCTTCAAACACACACATACACACACACACGCACACACGGGCGCGCACACACACACACACACACACTCACAGTATTCGTCAGTATTTTTTTTTTTTTTACAAAAAAAGAGAAAGGACTTAAAAGGATGCTCAGGTGGTTGATGAAATAATGGACACCAGTTGAGAAAAGATCCGCAATTACGCGTCCGTGATTTATTTCCTGCTCTTCGATTTGTGTTCATCTAACTGTGGTCTGTTTGCGGGTGAAACGGTGAAATTATGCTGGATATTCTTCTATTTTTTTAATTGATTTTTTTGGTATATTGTATTAATATTATTACTGCAGATG
>JACRUU010000006.1:758557-788557 GCA_030449085.1 Kryptopterus vitreolus
TGTAATCTATTACATTTCCGAAGTAACCTTCCGAAACTCTGACTCGGAGTTACCGTATGACTTCTAAAGGCTTGATGGATTCAACCTTTCAAAAATGAGCTTCGCCAGTGATCATAAAGGGTTTACGGAGGTGCCATGAAGGGCTACTTTGAACCAGTGACGGATGATAAGTATTCCTGACCTTCTGTCCCTGGAGAAAACCAGAAAGCAACACTCACTGGGGTTGAAGAGGATGAGGAACTTGAGGCAGGCCATCTCACGCCGGTCGATCTGGAGCAGCTGCAGCCGCCGTGCCAGTTCCTGTCCCCGCTGCACCAGACTCGACAGAGTGAGACCCGAGTCGGAGACCACGCCGGCGAGCTCAACCTGCAACACCGTGCTAAATTAGAAAACGACGGGCTTTCCGGAGGAAGCCGAGTGTTAGCTCAGAAGGTCATGAGTTCAAATCCCAGCACCTCTGAAGCATGTTTAAATGGAAAACGTTTCTCTGGATAACGTGGAAATTTAGAAACATAACGACTTTTCCGAATAATGAAATTCTCACCTCTTGGCCGGTGATGAGTAGCAGTGTATTGTCTCTCCCATGATGCACTTGTCTGAAGACGTGATCCAGAAGCAGGAGCTCGCTCCAGCAGTTATGGAGCAGTTGCATCTGATCCCCGACCTGTACATCCGAGAGGAAGAGATAGAGAGGGGGGTGGGGGTTTTATAAAGCATTTTTATAAAGCGTGTGCCCAGAGTTGGGATTTGACCTCATAACCTTCCAACATCTGTATATATTGTGTATATTGCCTATAGATAAAAAGGTGTCTTTGAAGTTGGATTCCCTTTAAAAAGCTCGCAAGGTCAAATCCCAGCACCGCCAATCTGCAACGGACGGGCCCTTGAGCAAGGCCCTTACTCCGTAACTTCTCAGCGGTATGAATGAAATAATGATCAACTCTGTCTAGTTGTTCGGAAGGTAATTATAAATTGCATAGACATGTTTACTATTGACATCAATACAACAAACACACCTTTATATTGCGCTTGTGAGAGAGACGCGAGTTCTAAACCCGACTGATTTCTTTTACTAGAGATGGCTTTTAAGGGTCATTAAGAATATGTTGCCATATGGGGCAGCGTATATACAGCGCTTTCAAATCCCTGACGCACAATACGCCCGTGAGAACTCTGTTGCTAAGCAACTGGGAATCACAAACTTCCGAGCATAAGCTAGCTATTGACCGAGGTGACCGGTTTAGCTAGCCTTTGAGTCTTTTATAATAGACAGAGTGGCAGCGCAGCGCCATGAAAACAAGACAAATCCGTCAAGAATATCGATATTTGCCACATCCACAGGATTTTTTGGTGGAATGTTTGTAAAGGGCTTCACAATCACAATGTATTTTCACTCTGACGCTGCCTGGATCTCACTGAGTTACACCAGGCTGAGAGATGTCAACATTGGGTCATGAACTCATGGACATGTAAAGAAAATGTAAAAGTTCGGAATGAATTCCTTCGGAGTGAGATGTTCACACACACAAAAAAAATGATAAATAATGTTAAAGTGTTATTTTGTGTACAAGTCTGGTATTTTTTTTATATGATATATATTTTTCACATTATTAGTATTAGTAAAAGTAGTATTTAACATTTTTAAACTATATTTATTATTATTGTTATTTAAATTTGAAAGGTATATGTAATATAATAATTTTAAACATTCTTAAATATTATTATTAATATTATTATTATTGTTCATAGTAGTAGCATTATAATTATTATGTCACTTTGAAAGGTATATGCAATCTTGTTTTTATGTAATATATATATATATATACATACATACATATATATATACAGTTTTTAGTTATTTTTTCTATTAATTTAATAATAGTAATAATAATCATACCAATAATAATTATTATTATAGTGTTATCATTGTTGTTTGAATTATTATCATTATAATTTATCCATGGGTATAATTAATGAAAATATATATGAAATATTTAATATGTTAATGTTTTAATTAATCTAGTTTCTGGATGACTTGATTGATGCTGAAAATAATTGGAACAAAAAAAAAATCCAGGGCATATTTCATATTACGTATATTATTTGCATATTTATTATTGATATATTATATACAACAGTTTCTCAAATGACTAAAACCAACATAATGTCATTATTAACTGGTTAATACAGAGTCCCAGTGAATTCCTGTCTTGTATTTTAAAATACTGCAGTACTGACATACAGCAACACCTCCCTGAGCAGAACACACACACACACACACACACACACACACACACACACACACACACACACACACACACACACACACACACTTCCTTTTGATTCCTCTCTGAACACGCATGAACATTCAATCATCACCCAGTCTTTTTGTAGGTGCCTCGGGAAAGCTTTCAGCGGCTTGGAACAATGCGTGTCGAGATCTGGAGGAGCGGGAGAGCTGAATTCCTGGGCTATCTGCAGTGTGGAATGTAATTAAAACAGGAGAGAAAGAGCCGTGTGTGTGTGTGTGTGTGTGTGTGTGTGTGTGTATGTATGCAAGAGCCAAACACGTTCACCTGCTACATCATGTAAACACACAGCTGCCATCATGACTGCATCTGTGATACTGATTTAAATGTTGCCAGTGAAGACATCACATCACATTTCTTCTTCTCTGCAGCTTTTTTTCTTTTATTTAGATTTTTTTTTATGTCTTTTATCGTCCTGGACATAACAAACAGATGTGCACCGTAATCTGTTTTGTCTTATAGAAGCCGCGCTTATCTGTCAGGCGACTGCGTTTTTTTAACGAGACGCGGCCATAACATTTAAGATGCGAGCTGTCTGAGAAGCGCTGTATCTGCTGGCATCAGTGTGTGTGTGTGTGTGTGTGTGTGTGTGTGTGTGTGTGTGTGTGTGGGTGTGTGTTTTAAACAATGTATAATTTTTCAATATCAGAAAAACAACAAATCTATTGTGCCTCGCCGGCGCACTCCCGTGTTTCCATCTGCAACTCAGTAACTGCTTAGAAGCTTAAAAATGCTGCAAATGTTTTACCCAACAACAGAAGATATATATATATATATATATATATATATATATATATATATATATATATAATATATATATATATATATATGAAAATCGACTAATTATTTGTGATCAAATTCACTACATCACTTTTTCGCCTGGTTAAAAAACCAAAATAAAAACCAAAACAATTACCCGAGCTTATTGCAAATGCCCAATCGAACAAGGTACGAATGTTAACCACGCCCCCAACCCCGCCCATCACCATCCCAACTTTTCTTTCCGTACGATTTCTGTTGCGCAAATTGTTGCCTTTCTTCAGTGAAAAAGAAAACACAAATGTCGCACTTGATTTGCTTGATTTGTTCTTTTAAGTTTCCAGGGCAAGACTTTCCCAACGTGTCGGAATGAAGCTAAACGGTGCTCACGTTTACTGAACATCTCCAAGGCCATCCCGGATGAGTTTATTGATCGGGGACACTCTGGTGACTTTTCCGTGTCAGCGTAAACCCCTGTGGTCCGTCGTGTCCTGGCATCCTATAATCTGCAGTTATCGGGTTTTAACCGCACTTCCCGCGGTGGCGCAATGAGCACCACCCTCCTATCTACTTGTCTCCGTGTTCTTAATTTGCTATCAGCGTTGTGGTCCGGGATCTGGCGACATAATATCAACCTTTCCCCATAACAAAAACCCATTCAGCCAAGACAAAGGCGAAGTCACAACAATCAACTTTAACTATCGTTTTAAATGTGAAGGGAAAAAAACACCCACCACAGCTACCTACTAAAGTCTTTATTTATACTTTATATATCAAAATTTCCGTACTAATATATATGGATGTTGTTTATTTGTCGCCACAATAGAAACATGCCAAGAATGCTATGAAAACAGGTTCTTACAACATTGGATGTAGCTGTAAACGGATAAAAACTATTGCTGAGCAATAAAAACTTTAGTGCAATAAAAGGATCACGTTGTAATCGATGGACATCCCTCGTCCCAGTAGCTTACCTTTAGCTCCTTGAAGAAGATGCAACTCCTCGCCCATTCTACGATGGAGAACAACGTCTGGTCCGCCATCACGCAGAGCAAGTTGGATGGGCGGAGTTTGTCCAGCTTGCCACGCCCACTCTGCTCCTGCTGCAGGTAGGCGCAAATCTTCGTTCTCACCTGGAAGGAAAATAAAAGGCTGAATTTTTTGCACGGGAAGCTTAATTTTTCTTTTCACCTAAATTTGACTACATTAAATATAATTATAATTATATTGATATTGTGTATTAGAATTTATTACTTTGCAACTTTGCATTATTGCAATATTACTGTGCCATTTCATTGTGCACTCTATATGGCATATTAGATATTTGTAAAAATGATCCCTTCATATTGTCAAATTTTTTCTCATGTTCTTGTTTATATTTGTATAGTGTACTGTCACAGTTTCATTGTTGTGCAATGACAATAAATGTCTTTTCTATTCTATTCTCATTGTTTATTGTTTTCTTTTTCCCAACAGAAGTCCGACCCGGAGCTACATTTTTGTTATTGCATCATATATTTCGACGGGCCCAGCATGCATCTGTATTTGTATGTAAAAGTTTTGAGCTAAAAATGTAAGATGCCAATGATTTCAAAGTGTGTACCTGCTCCTCATCAGGCTCACAGCTAAGCAGCTCCAGGACCAGTGAGGGCACAGCCGGGTTCAGTGGGCTCGTCTGCGGTGAGGCAGGGATGCAGCCCTCGGCGTACGGATACCCCAGGGATGAGTCCGGAGAACCGGAATAAGGGTCTGGATGCTCGGCTTTAATGGACCTCCCAGGCACGGTGGGAGTGGTGTATTGATACTGGGCTGGGAAGGAGCCGTAGCTGTGCAGGGCTACCCCTAAAGACGGCGGACACGCAGGCGGGCAGTCGTAGTCTGGAGGGCCGAGCGGGGGCAGCAAGCCGGGCACTGAGCCCGGGTAAGAATACTCAGCCTGGTTGGTGGGTACTAGTGGTGGCGTGGGCTCCAATTTGAAAGCGCTTGCTCGGATCAGAGCTTTCTTCTGCTGCTTCAGAGCGCGGTCTCGTTTGTACATGGGGCCAAACTTGTTCCTCCCTCCTCGCATACGGTCAGCACGAACCGCTGAGAGAGAAGACAGGGAGGAAAATAGAGATATAAAGATAAAAGAGATGTATTTCTATCTATTTATCCACACCATTTTGGCATGGCCTATAGGAGGAGGAATAGCGGCGAAAAATGTGTGGCGAATAATCAAAGAGGAGACAGGAAATGCCAATCGAGAGTTTTTTTTTTTTTTTTAAAGAAAGAACAAGAAAGACGGTAGGCGTGC
This sequence comes from Kryptopterus vitreolus, assembly GCA_030449085.1. Lineage (NCBI taxonomy): Eukaryota > Metazoa > Chordata > Actinopteri > Siluriformes > Siluridae > Kryptopterus > Kryptopterus vitreolus. Next base: position 763,919 of record JACRUU010000006.1, read on the forward strand.
ATTTCTCTTCATATGGACATTTTCCACCCCTGGTTTTTATAAACACCCAGGACGAAACACTGTGTATGACTGTGCGAGGCTTATCAGCGGTTCAGGAATGTGTCACACAGCCTCGCGGAAGCAGGTGCTTCTCTGCATGCAGGCCTGCATGGGAATAGAGTTTGTGTATACACACACACACACACACACACACACACACTCCAGAGTCCAGTTGGACAGTTGGAAATGGACAGTGAAAGACAAACAAATCCTTCACTTTCATATCTCTTCAAAACATCTGGGTTTATTTAATCTCCGATCTGGAAGACACGTAGTAGCGCAAGCGAAGGAAAAGAAAAAGCCCACATAATTCATGCTGTGTTCTCGTGCGATGGACATTCATTTATTTTAACAAAGTGTCAAGTCAGCAAAGTACCAAACAATACGCCTGATATGTTTTCTGATTACACGACAATGTCCGCACAGTTTCCAACAGCATGGAGGTGTTAGACTGTAAACACTGTCCCTGTCCCTAACCCTAATACTCCTAACCTTAACCACAACCTAACCCTAACCTTAACCTCACTTCTATCCCAACAACTAAACCTAAATCCAACCTTAACCCCACTCCTATCCCTACACCTAACAATAAAAATAACCTTAACCTCACCTTAACCTCACTCCTATCACTAATCCTAACCTTAACCATAACCTTAACTATAACCTAAACCAACCCTAAAACTAACCTTAACCTTAACCCTCACTCCTATCCCTACCTACCTAACCATAACTAAAACTAACCTTAACCTCACCTTAACCTCACTCCTATCACTAATCCTAACCTTAACCATAACCTAACCCTAAAACTAACCTTAACCTCACTCCTATCCCTACACCTAACCCTAAAACTAACCTTAACCTCACCTTAACCTCACTCCTATCCCTAATCCTAACCTTAACCATAACCTAACCCTAAAACTAACCTTAACCTCACCTTACCCTCACTCCTATCCCTAATCCTAACCTTAACCATAACCTAACCATAATATAACCCTAAAACTAACCTTAACCTCACTTTACCCTCACTCCTATCCCTAATCCTAACCTTAACCATAACCTAACCCTAAAACCTAACCTTAACCTCACCTTAACCTCACTCCTATCCCTAATCCTAACCTTAACCATAACCTAACCCTAAAACTAACCTTAACCTCACTTTACCCTCACTCCTATCCCTAATCCTAACCTTAACCATAACCTAACCCTAAAACTAACCTTAACCTCACTTTACCCTCACTCCTATCCCTAATCCTAACCTTAACCATAACCTTAACCATAATATAACCCTAAAACTAACCTTAACCTCACTCCTATCCCTAATCCTAACCTTAACCATAATATAACCCTAAAACTAACCTTAACCTCCCTCCTGTCTCAAAAAAAACCTTAACCTCACTCCTATCCCAACATCTAACCCTAAACCTAACCTTAACCTCACCTTAACCTCACTCCTATCCCTAAACCTAGGTCTAAACCTAACCTTAAGCGCCCTCCTGTCCCAAAAACTAACCTTATCCTCCCTCATGTCCCTAAAACTAACCGTAACCTCACTCCTATCCCTAAACCTATAAAATTATAGAATACAAATATTTATGAGTGAAACAATGTTGCCATGGCTACAACCTCAACCAATACTATAAACAGTATTCAAAATGAATAAAAAAAACATACCCCATGTCACCATAGTTACCGTGTGATTGCTCGACCATATGAATGTCAGGTTTGCACTTGCAGAGAAAATGAGGATCATTTGGAAAGTTATGGGATGGAACAGATACAAGTAAACAATCGGGTCTATTTAATGTGGGTTTTTTGTTTGTTTGTTTTTAAGAGAAATAACGTGGGAATTTTCAAGATAATTACAGTCCAATCACGCTGTGTTTTCATTTTTTTTTCACGCAATACAGTAGAAATATTACGTATGTGCTGGATCAAAAAAGAAAAAGAAAAGAAACAGATTAAAACGCATGTATTGTGTTTAAAATAGTCACTACAAAGGCCGAATTTACATAGTCTATTATTTTATACAACATTTTTTATATGTGGGTATAACACAAGCGACACCACAGGAGCTCACACTCCTCTTTTTTATTGTACAATTTAATAATATTCTTTATATTTATGAGTTTACTTTTGCTTGTATTAAATGTTATAAATGTAGTAAAAACGCAGGACGTGTTACACTAAATGAATTCCTCCTTTACTTTCTCATCCCAATGCCTCGTCATGACCGTCCACGCGCGTAATGCACATCGTTTATTACTTAACTATTTTAATTACATTTCAAATAAAATGTCAAATATTTTATAACAACAAATAAATAGAAATATGTACACGTGTGTTATTTTATCTTTGCACCAGCCTTAGTTTCGTATATGTTTCTTTTTATTATTATTATTATTATTATGTTTGTTGTTGTTGTTATTTATTTATTTATTTATTTATTTATTTATTTTTCTTGAGTAATGACTAACAGTCGAGCTCATTAACGACGCAGGAACTTGTGATTGTATAAATTAAATAGCGGCTTTCAGAGCATTTTGATTGGACTGGACGCTTTTGCGGAAAGGAAAACGCACCAAAATAAATACACAAAAGCACTCAGTAACCACAACATTTTACTTAACAAAACAAAACAAAAAAGAGAATGTCGGGAATGTCTCCATTAATTTTCCAACAACAACAACAACAACAACAACAACATCAACAAAACTATTCCTCCTACACAGCTTCTAATATGAAGGTATTTTTTTATGTACACTTTTCTGAACGGAATAAGAAAAGCCAGCCCTGTTTCCATCTTAATGCGGTTAATAAAATAAACATAAAGAAACGATCGGAAAGGTTAAAATACGTAAAATAGCAATTAGAAATATCGAGGTAGATTAAATGTGACTGTCCAAAGCTATTAAATAAAACGTGCAAATTATTTAGAGTGTGGTTTTATATATTTGGCAGCTTCTGTTTGTCAGTATATATTATATATATATATATATATATATATATATATATATATATATATATATATATTAATGGCGTGATGTAGCAGAGGTATAAATCTCTCACCTTCTAACCTCATGCCGACACTGAGACACTTTTGGAAGCAGCGACAGAAGGGGCATCTCTTGCGCTGCGTCTTATCGATGCCGCAGTCCTGGTTCTGGTTACAGGTGTATCTCTTATTATTCTGCACCGTGCGCTTAAAGAAGCCCTGAGAGAAAAAAAAACAAAGAACATCAGATTTAAAATCAACTCGATGCACAAACAATCAAAACACGCAAAACGCCAAAAAAACCAGAATGCATTATATATATATATATATATATATATAATATATATATATATTATATATATATATATATATAGAGAGAGAGAGAGAGAGAGCGGGAGAGGAGAGAGAGAGAGAGAGAAGAGAGTTAGGTGGATTTATTATCATAAACATAAAAACAACATTAACAAAAACAAACAACACCCCCAATAACAATAACAACAACAACAACAAAAACAACAGCAATAATAATATTAATAGGAAGAAGAAGAACACACTAAGTATAAGAATAACAGTAAACAAATAACCTACAGACTGATAATAATACCGATAAATAATGTTTTTTTTTTTTTTTTTTTTTGTTTTGTTTTTGTTTTAATAATCATGGTGGACGGAGGAAGATGAAGCGCACCTTGCAGCTCTCGCATGTGAGCAGGCCGTAATGGTAACCGGACACTTTATCCCCGCACACAGGACAAAGTTCATCCAAATCATCTTCTGTGGTGAACTCCATCACTGACCCTGAACACAATGTACACACGTCTTTACTTTATTTACTCTCTCAACAATACTACTATTATTACTAATAATAAGAAGAAGAACAGTAGTAGCGATAATAATATTGTAGCAATAATAATAATAATATTAATAATTTTGTAATAATATTAATAACAAATAAAAATAAGAGGATTAAATATATATATAGTATATATATATATAATATATATTATATATATATTATATATATATATATATTATATAGATTTATGATATATATTCAATACTAAGATAACATATGTATTGAAACAGAAATAAAACAAATCTTCGGAAATCTTGATATCTTGATTTAATGTATAACAAAAAGGTGTGTTTCTATCTATCTATCTATCTATCTATCTATCTATCTATCTATCTATCTATCTATCTATCTATCTGTCTGTCTGTCTGTCTGTCTGTCTGTCTGTCTGTCTGTCTGTCTGTCTGTCTGTCTGTCTATCTGTCTGTCTGTCTGTCTGTCTGTCTGTCTGTCTGTCTATCTATCTATCTATCTATCTATCTATCTATTCAGCTGGTCATATTGTCATAAAATACATATATTATAACATTAATATAATAGTCATTTGACATAAATCACACCTCGGTTTAAATTTTGTTACCATTCTTTGCAGATGAAATATTTCAGATTTTTTCCCCCCTACAAATAAAAACTGCAATTAATGAATATTTTTAAAAGTTAATGTTCTTGTTATCTACAAAAAAGTCCGTGTTTATTTTATTCTGACGCAAAATGAATCCCATTTCATTGAAAGAAAAAATGTCCAAGCGCGGAAAAAAAACAGATTCCAGGGGCATAAACACAAACTCCCGCTGAAATCTGAAAGGTATACACACACACACACACACACACACACACACACACACACACACACACACACTTTTCGTGTCTGCTCAAGAGGAGCTAACGAGGTGCTCATGCACCCTTTCAATAGAAAGCTCAGGTGTTGGGGATGTTTGCAAACACGTCCACTTAACCCCCCACTACAACACACAAAATACACACACACACACACAACACACACACACACACACACATGCATACAAGCATACACACACAGCCACCATAAACAAATACACAGAGGAAACATGTTAAAATAGCAATAACTATTTCACCTAATATTAATCGGAAACGCGATATATTTCATTACAGTATGATAATTCCACACTACAATATGACATGTTGACATTAAGTTAAAAAATATGTAAATATTATATATAAAATATGTACCTGATTATTGAGAAAAAAAACAATAATATAAGGACACACAAAACACAGCAGTGCGTCAGACATTTTTTTTAATGTGAAATGGAAATGAATGTGGCCTCTTGCCCGAGCTTAGATAAAGATATTTGTGATCTTTCATATATTTACGTCTAATAACAACAACAACAACAACAACAACAACAACAACAACAACACATAATAATAATAATAAGAATAAGAAGAAGAATGTGCGAATTAAAATACAGCTAATTTCAAATTATATTAAATTATTATATATTATATTATTATTAAATGATTATATTATTGAAATATTTAGATACAATCTTTCAATAACTGAATAAATGTTTAGTGTAAGGTAAATATGACGGTGTGTTTTTTTGTTTAACATATTTGTCGTGAGAGACTTTGCAATAGACAGACCGAGAGCGAGGGGGGGGGTGGGGGTGGGGGGGGGGGGGGCCGGGGGTTGGTCGGGAGGGGGGGGGGGGGGCGAAAAAAAAAAATTGTCTTCATTATTTGATCAAGGTCATTTTAGATTAAAAAAAGAATCGACGTCAATTAAGCCATGAATGGAGCTTTAACGCGGTTAAATATGACCACTTTAGCGAATCAAATACAATACAATCTCTATTGTTTACGCTTCATTCGAATATCAATAATGACTGCATTATGACTTTATTTAGTAAAATATAGGGTTTTTTTGTTGTTGCCCAAATTCACAACTGAAACTCAGCGAAAAGCAACCATTAACTATTTACAGAAGTTATTTGATTAGTAAAGTGTTTTTTACACAGAGTTCGCGATCGCTCCTATTTTGGATATTTTATAGAAAAATTAATTCTCGTCAGATTACAAGAAAAGAAATAAATAATCTCTGTTGTCTTTACTTTATTATTGAACTCTTAACACAAATAAACAGATGAAATTCCTGACCTAATGTTAGGGAAAACAAACACAAAGTTTAAGCTAGTTTTTAACTTTATTAACTAGCCAGACTCTTTAAATGGAAACAGTATATGAACGCAATATAACAATAACAACAAAAACACCAACACCACCACTCATAATAATAATAATAATAATTATTATTATAATTATAAATAATAATTATTATAATATGATAATAATAATTGTAATAATAATATAATAATAATAATAAAATTTATACCCACATTATTTATTTAAATAAGAACAAAATCGGAGCACGCAAAATACTAACAGAAGCAATTAAAAGAGAATGGATATTATTATTTTTTTAAAATATATATTAAGATAGTAAGATTTTCCCCGAAAAATTACTGCATAACGCAAAATCGTACTACAATCACAAAATCGTTTGCATACAATATATGCAAACATGGCGCGATATCATAATGATTGACTAATATATAAACATAAATTATAGCATATATATATATATATATATATATATATATATATATATATATATATATATAACTAACATCAGCATTAATAATATAGTTAATTCTTTTCGACATTTTAATAAAGATATTGCGCTTAGATTGTTTTAGAATAACATTTTTGCGAGTTTTATTATGTCATATAAATAAATAATATATATATATATATATATATATATATATATATATATAGTTATATATTAGTCAATTAATATATATGCACTGCTTAATCGGATTATTTCCTCTGATTGTTTTTGCGGGTTTGTTTTGATTTCAGTGTTGGTGTTTTCTTACCTTTACTTTGCGCCTCCAGCATTTGACTCAGTGTGTGTTGTTTGTGCGGAAAAAGACGGCAATGATCTTCAGTAGCTCCGGACGTGTCCAATTAAACACACGCACACACACACACGCACACACACATACATGCACACACATATGCACACACACACACACACACACATACACACTCCCGGAGATGGAGATGGAACGTGTGAAGCTGTGCCCGATGTTCAGCTGCAGCACCGTCCGTGCGCGCCCATGTTGAGTGTGTGTGTGTACGCGCGTCCGCTTTATGCGGTGAGCGGTGAGCGGAGGCGCCTTCATTGGACATCACACACTCATGTGACTCTCAGACACACACACACACACACACACACACACACACACACACACACACCACACACACACGGGGAAGATAAGAAGGAGGAAGAGGAGAGGAGGAGGAGGAGGACCCGCTTGTGCCAAATCCTACAGAGGAAAATGAATACGACTGTGAATGAACATTACTGTATAACACACACTTCACAAGTTCTACAGCGATAACGCACTATGTTTGCCCGATCTGTTTCATATTATCCACGGTACACCCAAAAGTTTGTGCACCCCCGAAATAACCTCCACTGGTTTGTGACTGTGTTCCATCAGGGTGAAGTAAAGTCCCAGGGACTGATGTTGGTGTGGTGAGAAGGCCCGGGGTGCATTTAGTTCACATTCATTCATGTTCACTAGTGTCAGTGCTTTATAGGAGGTGATCTTGTACTAAAGAGCATCTTCGTGGAGCTGGCTTTGTGCACATCAGGCTGGAAAAACAAACAATTGGCTCTTCGAGATCACGTGGAGGAGAAAATTGATGTCAACCCGAAAGAATACATAAGTGACTGCTTTGGAAAAAAAAACATATACGGCCAGGAAAGGGGGGGGGGGGAAGGAGGTGCCCCAATACTTTTGGCCTAGTCTATAGTCGTGAACAGTTGCATGGAATATATTGCAGCTGGAACGACACCTCTGTGAAAACAAGGAGTGGGGGGGAAAAAAAACCAAATATCAGAAATTACAGGCTTTTTTTTTGTTGTTGTTGTTGTTGTTGTCAAATTTACACAGAATGCTACACACAAACCAAAGAAGAGGAACAAAAAAAAACACTGATACTACTTGAACACATCCATCAGTTTTATGGGTTTTGTTGTAGATGCTTTACTAAAACATTTTCTTTACTAAAACATTTCCACACAGGAAATGTTCTGTTGAAAAAAAAAAACATAAAAGTACAATATTTCCCTTAAAAAATAAAAGAAATAAGGAAAATACAGAAATGAATAACTTTCCTAGGATTTATAATTGATTCCTTACTTCATTACCATAAAACACCTTTTTTTCCAGCATTAAATCTTTTTTTTAATTGAAAGTGTTTTCAATAAACAAATAAAACGCTATTTTTACCGTAAACGTTCGCAGAACATAAAAAAAAAATTTCTGTGATTTAAAAAACAATATCTAATAACGACTCTTTGTAGCTTTCAGTGTCTTTAATTTTGTGCGTAATTAAAGTTAGTAAACCTCAGGACATGAAAAAAAAAGTCGTTCAATAAATGTATCGTAAATTCAACATGTCGGACTGATTAATCCATCCATAAAGCGTTATATTTGCCTTTACACCACTGAATTAACACTTTAACACATTTAACATATTCATTAAATAACATTCACAGTGGTAAATAAGGACAGTTTGACCAGTGTATACAGTGTTTAATTAGATTTTATGGTCTTACATGAACATTAACCATACTGGGTAAACACAATAATATTCATTCATTCATTCATTCATCTTCTAGCGCTTTATCTTCCCTCAGGTCACGGGGAGCCTGTGTCTCAGGTGTCTATGGGCCTGTATCTCAGGTGTCTATGGGCATTAAGGCAGGATACACACTGGATGGAATGCCAACTCATCACAGGACACACACACACACACACCACACACACATTCATACACTAGGGACAATTTTCCAAGGTGCCAATCAACCTACCGTGCATGTTTTTGGACCGGGGGAGGAAAACCCGGAGAAAAAAAAACCCCCTGAGACACGGGGAGAACATGCAAACTCCAAACTCCACACACACATGGCCGAGACAGGAATCGAACCCGGACCCTGGCGGTGTGAGGCGAAACGTGCTAACTACTAAACCACCGTACCCCTCACATAATAATATATTATATAATAATAATAATAATAATAATAATAATAATAAATAATAACACCTAGATATGTGAATTAACACTTAAGAATGAACACTTAACAAAATCTGTCAAAATTAATACTTAACGGGGGCACGGTGGCTTAGTGGTTAGCACGTTCGTCTCACACCTCCAGGATCCGGGTTCGATTCCCGTCTCGGCCATGTGTGGCTATTCGGCTATTCTATTCTGTGTTTGGAGTTTGCATGTTCTCCCCGTGCCTCAGGGGTTTTTTCTCCGGGTTCTCCGGTTTCCTCCCCGGTCCAAAAAACATGCACGGTAGGTTGATTGGCACCTTGGAAAATTGTCCCTAGTGTATGAATGTGTGTGAATGTGTGTGTGTGTGGGTGTGTGTGTGTGTGTGATGGGTTGACATTCCGTCCAGGGTGTATCCTGCCTTAATGCCCATAGACGCCTGAGATAGGCACAGGCTCCCCGTGACCCGAGAAGATCGGATATAGCGGTAGAAGATGAATGAATGAATGAATGAATACTTAACACAAATTTCCTCATTACATGACTTACTTCATTAATATGCGATATTTTTCTGTTACACCATTTCCTTTCTTTGCTCAGATGTAAAAAAAATAATAAACTCCACCGAACAATTAAATCACTAAAGTCTCAAATCAAGCACCAAATTCCGCCGTGAAGCACACGTCCGCCAATTAAAACCGTCCGTGTGGAAACATAGCACTCTTTCCACCTGAAGTCATTTAAAACAACACCATTATTCTAAAACGTTTACCAGAATATGCAAATATTAGGGAATTAACCCATAACGAAACAATCCACACGTTTTTAATGAACACGAATGCATTTTCTTCCACGCTGTGAACTTGAATCAGGACGGAGGACATACAGATGTTGACTAAGCACCAACATCAGCACGCCACTGAGCAAATCTAAGGTGTTTTATTGTATAAAAATAAAGAAATAAAATCGACAAAATCGAAGCAGCTGTTTTTCCTCACTGCGTTATTTTTGCCCAGATGTAAAACAAACAAAATGCCAGCGTGACCACAAATAACATCATTATACGATATTAAACACTCGATCAGGAGCGTAAACATTCCATTATTTGGTTTTGGCTTTAGAAAAAAAATGTCATATAAATTATAAGGTCAGTGTGTTTTTTCCACTCCATTCATTCCACACACACACACACTCACACACACACACACACGCACACACGTGTATAAACAAAGTCCATGAAATTCACGGCTTGGGGGGGGGCGGTGTGTATGAATGCATCATAAAGGATCCGAAGTGAAATAAAGGAATCTCGCGGATGGTCGGAACGTCGGAACACCGGGTTCTCAGAGGAATTCTTGCCTTTGGGTTTTATTGCAACATAAAGTCGAGTGTGAACACTGGAAGTGGTTTGAACCTGAACACTCCTGGTGTCCTGGAGGTGAATTCAGCAGGACACTAAAACTGCCTTCAGGCCTGACGGTGGATTGTAACGAGATGCTGCTGATATCTCTCTCTCTCTCTCTCTCTCTCTCTCTTTTTTTTTTCGCTTTCCACCCAAGGTTAGCGCAGCTGTGTTGAGCGGCACCCAGTGTGTGTTGGGTGGAACGTCGGAGTCATCTGCGTCATGCTTTGACTGCGTGCTGCCTGTTTGGTGCATTCCTCTGTGATAACAGTGCGTGTGTGTGTGTGTGTGTGTGATTTTCTGTCCAACAACTGCACTCAGCTCTAATTATTAACACCTACCACTTATTAGCACCCTTAGAGAATACCAGTTGACATAACACATCACTGTTGGTTCCTCATATCTACATAAACGCTCAGGAGGTTATGAGTTCAGAATCTTTCAGGCTCTTAATTATCATCCGCTCTAAATGGACTCCTCTCCAGGATAAGGCCGTCAGAACGCCTGAAGCGGGATCTCCGAAGCTACAAGGTTGGACACCTGAGCAGATGGTCATGGGTTCGAATCCCAGCGATGTGCTGAATTGGTTTTATTTGTGTTGAATTCATATTTAAGGATGCACTGGGACAGTGAGGACTGGATTGAATTGAATTACTCATAAAGTGCTGAATATATGTATCAACATTATATATTATAAAGCGGGGTGGGAGGGGGGAGTTTTTGCCGAGGAGAGAGGCGGGGGGGCGCTTTGGGATTTGTAATCTGTTTAACATTTTCATAAGTAACTGTAATTGAATTACATGTCTTTTCTCAGTAACTGTAACAAATTACTGTTACTTTTATTTTGTAATAAAATTACATTACGCTGTTACATGTAAGTAGCTACTCCTCTACACTGAATATATATATATATATATATATATATATATATATATATATATATATATATGTAGCTTGTATGTACATATGTAGCATAATGTAGCATAAATGAATACTTTTCACGTTTCTAATACTGTAACTGTAACAGATGTTATAATTCTATACATTTCTCTCAAAATCTCTCCCTTTAATAACAATTATTGATTATTTAATATTTATTTTACTCTTTTAATATGAATTTCTTGTTCATGTTAATTACAATGTTACTTTGTTTAGTGTTGGTTTGAAGTGTAAAATATGGGACGTGGCTCCTTTAAGAATTGTGTTCCGGTTGCTTTTCCATATAAACTGGTGATACGGTGTTTAGGTTATACGGAAGCGCTTTATTGCGTTCAGTAAAAATGCGCTTTATTGCAGTAATACGGATTTGGGAATGCGATGCGCTTGCGTAAGGTTCCATACGGTAATATACGCTAATATAGTGAGGAGATCGTACCTGTTGTGAATGCGCAGCTAGGGGGCGTAATCGGGGGGAAATTTAGGAAGCGTGAGTGGATGCGCTGAAGTTTCTGGTGTTTATAAAACACATCACCACTTATGTATTCCATCCTAACATTGCAAGCGGTAAGCGCGGCTGATCACATGTTAATAAAATGACAATAGACAAATATACAATACATACAATCTACAATAAACAAATACATACACACACAGCAATATATATATATGTGTGTGTGTGTGTGTGTGTGTGTGTGTGTGTGTGTGTGTGTGGTGTGTGTGTGTGTGCATTTCAGCATCTCAGGTCATTATGAACAGTGCTCCATTATTGAACACGCTGAAGTGGCCTTAAAACCAGAACACACACACACACACACACACACACACACACACACACACACACACACACACACACAAATACACACAGAACACAATATAATGTTGTAAACACACACACACACAGAACACAATATAATGTTGTACACACACACACACACACACACACACACACACACGTTCACGTGCTCGGTTCCCGTCTGAGACCATTTTGGGGCACTTTGCTTTGTCCATCAGTAAACAATGGAGATACGGCACAGTACTGACAATCGCAAGGACAATGCCACTCGCGTCCTTGGATTCGAAAAAAGTATAAATATATTGACTAAAGCGGCAGCAGATTATTTATTACTGGCAGGAAGAGGCACTGCACTTCCTCCCTCAGTGCCCCCGAGTTCATCTATACACTTATTTATTTCATTATTTATTTCATTATTTATTTATTTACACAGGACATAAAGCCTTTAAGGCTCGGGTTCTGGATTAAGTGCTTTGTAAAGTTGCTCATTGTTCCGCCGCGGTTTTCGTCAGACAGAACGAAGCCGAACCGGAGCCTTGCCGGGTGAATCCGGGTTCGAGTCCTCGCGCTATCTGCAGCAGCTGGTTCGAAACATTGCCAACAAAATCTATCCATCATCCTCCACAGAGCCAAGGCCACGACGAGCCGGTAGGCTTACAAACGCACGCACACAAACACGCACGCACACACACACACACACACACACACACGCACACACACACACACACCACTTACATATTCATATCTTAAGGTAGATATTTAACTATAGAAGCTAATTAAAGGCCTGGAAAAAGTCACACGCATTCTACCTGTAAATACATCTGAAATCTATTGGTTATAAATTAAAACCACTAAACCTTCTGGTTTCCTTCAGTGTTTTTTTTTTCGTTTGAAAACATTCCTCTACTTTCAAGCTTTTTTTTTTACAATTCATGTATTATTGTTATTATTATTGTTATTATTATTATTATTATTATCACTATTAAGGCCCCGACCGACTGAATACTAACTCTCAGTCTCTACTACTCACACAGATGCTCATGTTGGGAAATTACTGCAACATTTTTTTTGACTATTCGAACTAAAAATAAATGAATAAAAAAATTAATAAACGAAAATATGTTCATTTTAATGTCTTTCAGTGTAAACGTAGTGATTTACATATTTATCTATTTACAAGGCTCAATGAGCAGGATATAAACAAATAATAGCAGATTTTACTGTAGATTTTTACACAAATAAAAATTCTGTAATATAAAATTGTGATATATATATATATATATATATAATATATAATAAATATATATAACATATATATATATAAATAATACTATAATATCTATATATTACTATGTATATATATATATATATATATAGATATATATATATATATATATATATATATATATATATATATATATATATATATATATATATATATATATATGGTTTGGAAGCTGGGGTCAGAGTGCAGGGTCAGAGCCATGATACGGCGCCACCTGGAGCACAGAGGGTTAAGGACCTTGCTCAAGAGTGACCCAGCTTGGCAGCTTGGCGATACCGGGGCTCGAACCCACCACCTTCTGATCAGTACCCCAGCGCCTTAATAATATATATATATATATATATATATATATGATGTAGCTACACGCCTTATGGCCAATTAGAATCCACAATCTTATATGAGGACCAGTCAGTCTTATATGAGCTTCAGTCCTGGAGGGCATATTTAGTTGAAGTATAAGTACGTTGAATGTAATAAAATGAACAAGAGAAGCGACGGGAAATCGGATTAGCTTCGGACGATATAAATGGTAACAGCTTGAGTCTCGTTTTCCTTTCCACACTCATTTGTAAGAGCGCAACAGAAGCACAAGCTCAGCGAGAGAAGTGCAGGAGGATATCCTGTCCACGGAAGATGGCACTTAGAAGTACTCGAGAAGCAAAACTCGCATCTCGCAAAAACCTCAATGGAGAGCCTGGCAATGCTAACTCTGAGTAAAGAGACTAGCGCAGTGTAACACTAGCCCGTGCCCTTGAGAGCATCAGTCTCACATTCGCCCTGCACTATGGATACCCAGCTGGAACATTCTCATCACATTCCGTCCTCATACTTTGGATATTTTTGATAATAAAATAAATAAATAAATAAATAAAGGGCCGGTGCTCGGGTTAGCGGTGTTTCCTGTTTCCTGCTTTTTAGTGGGAAAGTCTACAATGTGTGTTAAATGAGAGGGAATCGCAGAGTAATATCTCACTATAGCGATGGGAAGATCAGATCCTTTTGTTGCTCTTCGCAGTGACTCGTTCTTTCGAGTCACATTCGTTCGAAATGAACGAATCGTTCGTGAACGCCCCGTCGCTACTTCCCAAGCAAATCCGTAACGCTTAAGATCTGAACGAGTTTGCTAACGACCTTGTAGATGTCGGCGATTTCACTCAGAATTTGATGAACAAGTGAATCCATATCCAACTTAAGCTACGCCTATATATATATATATATTAGTATGTGAGTGATCTGCTCCTTCACTTTGCGTCGTGTTCGAGAACAAAAGAAACCCGATCAACAAAAAAAGAAGAAATGAATTCACTCACACTTCGTAAATTTCCCCCAGTTACGCCCCCTAGCTGCGCATTCACAACAGGTACGATCTCCTCACTATATTAGCGTATGTTACCGTATGGAACCTTACGCAAGTGCATCGCATTCCCAAATCCGTATTACTGCAATAAAGCGCATTTTTACTGAACGCAATAAAGCGCTTCCATATAACCTAAACACCGTATCACCAGTTTATATGGAAAAGCAACCGGAACACAATTCTTAAAGGAGCCACGTCCCATATTTTACACTTCAAACCAACCACTAAACAAAAGTAACACTTGTAATGAACAAGAAATTCATATTAAAAGAATCATTTCCAGAGTAAAAAAATATGAAATAATCGATAATTTTATTAAAGGGAGAGATTTTGAGAGAAATGTATTTAATTATAACATCTGTTACAGTTATTTACAGTGTTAGAAATGTGAAAAGTATTAATTTATGCTACATTGAAAACATGTGATTGATTGCAATTAAATGTTATTTGATGGACAGCCCGGAATATACCCGAATATATATAGATATATATATATATATATATATATATATATATATATATATATATATATATATATATATATTCATTCATTCATTCATCTTCTACCGCTTTATCCGATCTTCCCTCGGGTCACGGGGAGTCTGTGCCTATCTCAGGCGTCTATGCGCATTAAGGCAGGATACACCCTGGATGGAATGCCAACCCATCACAGGGCACACACACACACACATTCACACACACACATTCACACACTAGGGACAATTTTCCAAGGTGCCACAATCAACCTACTGTGCATGTTTTTGGACCGGGGAGGAGGAAACCGGAGAAGAACCCGGAGAAAAAACCCTGAGGCACGGGGAGAACATGCACAAAACTCCACACACACATGTCCGCCGAGAGACGGGAATCGAACCCGGACCCTGGCGGTGTGAGGCGAACGTGCTAACCACTAAGCCACCGTGCCCCTATATATATATATATATATATTACAAATATGGGGTTTAAATGTTCCACTTGATCAGAAGGATGTGAGTTCAAATCCCACCACCATTTAGCTACCAATTAAATACTAATTAAATGCACGCATTCCTCCAAACACACATAATTAATCTTTTATATATGATTGTAAATAAATGCCGGAAACAAAGGTTTAACCATCAATTTCTGAGGAAGTTGTTCTGGATATTGGCGTAAATTGTAATATTTTTACACACACACACACACACACACACACACACGTAGAGTGTGTCCTAAGAATTAGAGATCATTAGCAAGCACTAGAGTCAATAAATGTTTTTAAGTGTTTTAGCCTTGAGGCTAGTCGTCCTATCAGAGAGCTGGAGTGTGTTATCTGTGCGTCTGGCTGGGTGTCCTCATCGGCACGCTCCTGAAGTGTGGCTGCTCCAGGTGTGGTCTTCTCTTTCTCTCGTTCCCTCTCTCTCTCCTCTCTCTCTCTCTCTCTCTCTCTCACATCTCTCCTTTCCTTCGACCCTGACACACACCAAATCCTCTGCCATCAAGCGCACCACACACACACAGTTCACACACACACACACTCACATACACCCGAGCTCAGGCACACGCCCAGCGAAACCCCCCCCCCCCCCCCATCACCACCACCACCACCACCACCCAAACCCCTACGCCATGACCGTGACGCACGCCAAATCGCCTGATCGCAGCCAGTACAGCTACACCATTCCATCAACACACACACACACACACACACACACACACACACATCTTCGCTTCTTCTTTACCCACAAGGCTACAGCATTTGTCCGATTGCAAAACCTAAATACAAACGTGCAGATTGCATCATCGCAGGTCACATAGGCGACATAACTGCCGTTTATGAATGTCTCATCTATGTACCTCACAGATGTGCACATAGAAACATAGAGATGTGCATAAAAACGTGCCCAACACCGCACAGGATATTAAAGCGGCGCTGAGCCCGAGACCTCGCCGCCTCCGATAAGCCTGTGCTGACCCGCATCTCTTCTACACATCAAACACGCTTCCTGTCCTGGAATCGTTCTCGTCCCTCCTTAAACGCCACTCCTCTTTTCTAAAGGCCGTCTCTTGGCAGGTGTCAGCGTGTATCCACCTTCTCCTTCCTTTAACAACCCCCACAACGCCCCCCCGCCCCCAAATCCCCCCCAACCCCCCCACGTAGCCTCCACCACCCTGCACCACTCGCAGCGAGTATCACCACGGGATTTTAAAGACATCAGCTTTTAATTTGAACAAATCTCCATCCCTGGAGGAGATAAATAAAAACGTCAACAAAAACGCCGCTTTCCATGTCACCTCACCAGTAACCTTTATCTGGAGGAAAAGCCACCTGGAGATTGTTGGCAGGTGGGACGTTTTGGAGACAAGGTGAAAGCGATCGAGACGTGCAGAGGAGGGATGACGGTGGAGGGGGGGTGGATGGGGGGTGCGGGAGTATATTTATGTTTATATATCGGAATAGCGGAAGGTCAAGGAGGAGGTTTTTCTTTTTGGATGGGATGAGAGAAGGCATGCAGGTGTTTGCTTTGAAAGGCGCAGATGAGGTCAGGACGGTACGGAAATGGATGGAGAAGTTGTAGCGACCCCTGATGGACGGAGACAAAAATGGCTATAGTTTCGCTGCAGGTAAGGAGTCTCCAGTGCCAGCATTCAGGGACGTCTGTTTCTTTCTGATTGTAACAATTGTTTGTAGACGCTTTAACGCTGGGGTGTTACATTAACATGTAACTATAAATGGATAAAAATGAACAAAGAGGGAAACCCTGTAGTGTGGGAAACCACAAATTATGGTATTATAGTGTTTGATGTGCGACGTCGCCTCATAACACAAAACACTCGGCGCTTTTTCCTTCATGTATTCACTTTCACGTCTTTCTTGGCCTGCACCAATTTTGTCACTTCCTGGGCATTTTGCGAGTTGTCAATTGTTGGAAAAATCGTCCTGGCTAAATGCTGATGCGCGATACAGTGCACTCTAGTGGCGAGATGGCGCTGCTGCGTCTCTAACACAATCGTATGTCGTTTATTGTCATTGTAAAGCAGCACAGCATTATTTTAAGGCACCTTTTAAGCTCTTGCGGGCCACAGAGCATTCCGTCCTCGAGTTTGACACGTGTGGTCCGGGGTGAACACACACCATGTTGCCGAAAGCTTTCGGACGCCCGGTCATAAGTACGAGGTGGAGGGACCTGGGGTGCAGTCAGCGTTCATCCCAAAGATGGTTAGGTAGGTTTGGGTTCAGAGCTCAATAGGGAGGAGGGAGGGAGGTGGTGGCTTAGTGGTAAGGTGTTGGGCTCGGGACCAGAAGACGGCAGGTTCAAACCCCACAACCACCACCAAGCTACCACTAATGGGCCCTTGAGCAAGGCCCTTAACCCTCAATTGCTCAGTTGTAAGTCGCTCTGGATAAGGACGTCTGCCAAATGCCATAAATGTAATAGAAGAAGATCTCCATGGAGGGAGCACAGCGGTGACATCCTGAACAATTATGGGAAAGAAATGACAGGATTCCCAATAATCCATATAGTGTATTTACGCAGGGTAGAATGCATACACACACACACACACACACACACACACACACACACACACACACACACAGAGTGTCGAGTAGGACAGAAGATGGCGTCGGCAGCAGCCTTGAGGAGAGGGTGCAGGAGTGAAGGTCAGATATGAGAGGGGTTTCATCCTGGAACAGTTTGTTAAAAGAGAGAGAGAAAGAAAGAGAGAACGAGAGAGAGAGGGAAAAGAGGATTGGTGAGTGTGCGGGGGGGGGGGGGGGGGGGGGGGGGGGGGGGGGGATGGGATATTTGTCGGGGGGGGGGGGGGGGGGATGAAGGAGGGTTCCGGATCGGAGGGTTGCCTTGAGCGGATGCTTAATGTGCTCCGAAGCCCTGGCCACGTGGGGAGCGCTGATGTAAATGCTGACAGCGACGAATCAACCCCGAGATAACCCAAACACAGGGGGGTCAAGCGAGTGCAGGGAGACGCTGCTCTCTGCCCATCTCTCTTCCTCTCTCTCTCTCTCTCTCTCTCTCTCTCACGTTTCCCCAAACGTTTCAGGACCAGTGTTTTCTTCCGCATCGATCACGTTGTAGCAGGACAGAGCAGACCCTCCTGCAGATCTTCAGCTTCAATGTTCACCTCAAACATCAGAATGAAGCGGAATCTCTTTTAACGGGTTGTTGGTGCCTTGTGAGCACACACACACACACACACACACACACACACACACACACGCCAATATAATAAACACTCTGTACAGCGGTGCCGAGCAGAAAAGCATCTCAGAACATCAAACATCACACAGAACCTGGCGTGGTCTGGGATGTGCTTCATGAACGTCCAATTCCACATGTAGTCCTCATTTGTCGAGGTTTGTAACATAAGCGTGTTTGTTTGTTTGCTTGTTTGTTAGTAGGGTCGGAGATCAATAGAAGGAGATCATCCACACCAACCCGTGTAAAGCTGATCTTCATGGAGATGGCTTTTGTGCACAATCGTCATGCTTGGATCTTCTAGTACTAGTGATACCACCTTGAAAGGTGTCCTGTTGTTACACTTGCTTCTATATATATATATATATATATATATATATATATATATATATATATATATATATATATATATATATTAGGGCTGTCATTCAATGTCAAGCACATTTCTAATACTGTAAATAACTGTAACAAATGTTATAATTATATACATTTCACTCAAAATCTCTCCCTTTAATACAATTATCGATTATTTTATATTTATTTTACTCTGGAAATGATTATTTTAATATGTAATTTCTTGTTAATTACAATGTTATTTGTTTAGTGTTGGTTTGAAGTGTAAAATATGGGACGTGGCTCCTTTAAGAATTGTGTTCCGGTTGCTTTTCCATATAAACTGGTGATACGGTGTTTAAAAATGCGCTTTATTGCAGTAATACGGATTTGGGAATGCGATGCGCTTGCGTAAGGTTCCGTACGGTAATATACGCTAATATAGTGAGGAGATCGTACCTGTTGTGAATGCGCAGCTAGGGGGCGTCAATTGGGGGAAATTTAGGAAGTGTGAGTGGATGCAACCGAACGTTCATTTATTTATTTGTTGTTCGGGTTTCGTTTATTCGCCGACACGACGCAGAGTGAAGGAGCAGATCACTCACATAGTAATACACACTGCGTTATAACGTTAGTGCCGTTAAAGTCAATTTACGTTAACTAGTGTGTATATATATATATATATATATATATATATATATATATATATATATATATAGATATATATATATATATATATATATAGCCTGCTTATTTAAAGTAAATGAATGCGTTTTGGTATCTATGGTGGGCCGAGACCTTCAGTCCTCACCGGTGCATGACGTCTTTAAATAAAACGCCCCCCCCCCCCCCCCCCCAAGAAAACATCTCGGTACGGTCAGGATGCTTTGTCTCAAATGTGCTCAGCTTGTGCTTTGTGTGTCTTATATTTGTTCAGACAATAATAAAACAGTGGATTTCTTGTTCCCTTGTTCACGCCGCACATGTTCTATCACCGTTACACCTTCCAGAGATGTTCACAGTGGCAGCAGGGGTGGATGTTGGACATCGGGACTTTCAAAACTACGTTTATAGAAGCGTCAAGAACCCGGCTTTTGAGGATCTTTTTTTTTTTTAATTTATGGGAAAATTGTCCACGGTGAGAAAAATCCCGGTTTTCGGCACTGTTTTTGAAAAAACTAGTGTGCATGAGAAAAGAAGATTGATGAATAATTGATGAATAAGTACTGAATGAAATCCGCTGGAATGTTCAAGACTCGTCGAAGAACCCGTCCAAGAAAAAAAAAAAAAAAAAAAAAACAAAAAAAACCAAACAGCCTTGATGATGATTTCATTTCATGAAAGCATTAAAAAAAAAAAAAAAAAAAAAAAAAAAAAAAAAAAAAAAAAAAAAAAAAGAAAGAAAGAAAAGCAAATATATGTTTTTATTCCTTTCTCCTATCTCAAGAATCTTCAAACTGTTACCCTCACAGACCTTGGAAATAGTTTTACATTATTATTTATTTATTTTTTATTTTATGGCATTTCGTTCCTACAAAATACCCCTGACATATAGAAAGACACTCGCGGCGAGTAGGACGGCAGCGCATTTTCCAGTCTGTATTTATTTATTTATTTTACTAAGTTCGTGTAAAAGTTCAATTCGAGAAAAAAAAGGTTAAAATAAATAAAGAATTGAATATATGGCGTTCGGTACATAAATAAAGAAAGAAAGAAAGGAAGAAAGAAAGAAAAGCAAGGAGGGGAAAAAAGTCTCCGCATTTAATCCATTAACTTTTTTACATTCCATATTATATATTTAATTTCTCCTCTTTATATCCATTCATTTATTTTATACACCTGTGGACAGCTGAGCAGCAGATCAACAACGATGTTCTCCAGTCTGGAAAAGTATAAATATAAAGTATAAAAGTAAATATAAAGGAAATTCGGATTTATTGAATAATTTTCCGCCATTTCTTTTCTACAGAAAAACTCAGGTGTGATAAACCACAGTTAAGTTATTTTTTAACAAGGGGGGGCAATCACTTTTTCACACAGGGCTATGTGGGCTTGGATTTTTCATTTAAAAACTGCATTTTGTGTTTACTTGAGTTATCTTTGACTAATATTAAAATGTGTTCGATGATCAGAAACATTTTGTGTGACAAACATGCAAAAGAATAAAAAGTCAGGAAGGGGGCAAATAGTTTTTCACACCACTGTGTGTGTATATATATATATATATATATATATCGTAATAAACCTGTAAAAAAACCTGTATAAAATAAATATCGTGAATATTTCTCTCCTGTTATATATTGGAAATTAGTCCGATTTTTTCCGGCAGAGTCAGAAATATTCGTACAACCCTACAATTAACACTTTTTATTTAGGAGTACAAAATAGCTATTATTATAGGTTTAATTCATTATTTTTTTGTAGTACGTGTGTATTGTGTAAATATTCTAGGATTAAACAAATAGAAATTATTATTTTTTTTTTTTAAAAAGCATTTTTTCTATTTTTTATTCTAAAAAAAAATCAAGAATTACAAATCTGATGTGTTTGTTCGTGTACTTAAGGAAAAATAAAAGAAGCCGAAAAGCCAGAGATCACAGACGATCAAAAACCTTTACATTTTATTATTTGAGAATCTTATCCTCCAACTACCTCCAAATACAAGAGCTGATTTATGAAGTCCGGTGCCGCCTGTGACTGCGTGTGCAGGCTTGTGCTGCCATCTGGTGGCGTGTTACAAAACAACTCAAAGCTTTTTTTAAAAAAATAAATCTATAAAATAGATAAACGCAGTACTTTTTCCAGGATAATTTCATGCGCTTTTAGTATTTACGAGCCCCGGTATCGGCAAGCTGACACTCTTGGGTCCTTGCGCGAGGCCCTTAAACCTCGGTGCTCCAGGGGGCACTGTATGCAAAAAAAACAACCAATTAATTAATTAAGCATACATACATATATGTGTATATGTGCATACATACATATATGTGTATATGTGTATGCACATGCTTTTACACACACACACACACACACACACACACACACACACACACACACACACACACACACACACACAATATAACACATAGATAGATAGATAGATATATGACAAATAAAGGCTTTTTTAGTCTAAATGCACCCGTTGTCTGTAGTTTTGCTTGAAATTGAGGGCCTTGCTCAAGGGCCCACTATTAGTATAGGGAGGGATGGTAGCCCAATGGTTAAGGTGTTGGACTCTGGACCGGAAGATCACGGGTTCAAACCCCAGTGGTTTGACCACCAAGCTGCCACTAGTGGGGCCCTTGAGCAAGGCCCTTAACCCTCAATTGCTCAGTTGTAAGTCGCTCTGGATAAGTGTGTCCTTGGTGGGATTTGAACCTGCGATCTTCTGGTCCCGACGCTTTAACCACTGAGCTCCGTCCGCCTCGCTCCCATCCTACAACGAACAAACACCACCGAACCTCGAACTATGACCTTATAAATAACTCGAAAAACATGCAGGTACGAGACCCTGACCCGAGCTGACGCACTCGACAAGTCTAACCCCGATCGATAGATTTCCTCGCCTCTTAATCACAAGTCAGCCTTGCCCATACGCTGACTGGAAAAGTGCCGAGTCAGAACGCGACTCGTCCCTCTCTGTCACAGCTCTGTTTACTCGGCCCGAGCGAGCACGAGTTCAGCCATGCAGAGCTATCGCTGCATAAACAGCGGCCCGGGTGCTGAAGCCGGACTCGGGAGGTTGGATTGATGGGGCTCCGTCTCAGAGGCGTCTCCACTCTGTATGTGTTTGTTTATGCGGACGCGATAAAAAAAAAAGTCCTGTATGAAAACAGCGTCCGTCCGTCCGAACGCCGCGTACGGTCTCTCCGCCGCCGGTCTCTCCGTCGAGACGTATCTATTAAGTGTCCAGAAATTTGCTGACTTGTTCTGCTTGACCTGGAGCTGGGTCGAGACAATATCAATTCAGCCAGAGGGGAGGTCTTTAAAAAAACAACACCCACACACACACACACACACACACAGGCATTGTATTGCGTGAAGACGCTCAAGACGGATAACCAGAGATGTTTTTACAATTCCTGTCTTACCTACGAATCCCAAATAACTCCGAAATGTCAAATGCCAAAATAATCCCAGTTCATGGAACGACATTTATATTTTACACCTGAGGGATAAAGACAGCGGCATGATGGTGTGCTGGGACATGAACTTGTGACCTTCTGGTCCAAAGTCCAATGTCTTAACAACTAAGCTATGATTATATATTAAAGAGTTTCTTCGCATATCCCAGCTGGGGTCAGCCATGATACGGCACCCCCTGGAGTATAGAGTGTTAAAGGCCTTGCTCAAGGACACAAAAAGTGGCAACATGGCGATACCGGGGCTCGAACCCCCGACCAATATCCCAGCACCTTAAACCGCTGAGACAAGCCCATAGACACACAGGGTGCCAATATTTTCTCCAAATAATAGCGTACTTAAGACATTCGCTGAAAGATCAGATTCGTGCCCAATCAGGTTCGGATCTTCTGGTTCGAGTGAAC
Source organism: Kryptopterus vitreolus (assembly GCA_030449085.1). Lineage (NCBI taxonomy): Eukaryota > Metazoa > Chordata > Actinopteri > Siluriformes > Siluridae > Kryptopterus > Kryptopterus vitreolus. The sequence continues at coordinate 787,767 of JACRUU010000006.1, forward strand.
CCGACACATGTGTGTGGTATAGTCAGGCGTCCCAATACTTTTGCTCAAAACATGCGTGCAATTAAAAGATGCTTTCGTAAGCAATACAGTAGCGCAAGCGTGCGAATGTTGGCGGCGGCCATCTTGCCAATCTCGGGAGTATTTTTGTTTACTTTCCACGTTGTCGCCTGCTGTGAGATTCGATTTGGAATCTCTTTGGGAGAATAATTCGGTATGGAAGTCTTACGTGCGGCTTGCGTTAGAACCGACGCTATGCGATAAAAACACAATCGTTTTCCACGATTTTCTACGTAGAAAACGACGATTCTTTCCCACGATTTTCTACCATGTTGACACTTTTAGTCAATAGAGTAAAGCTGCGTCTATTTATTTAACACAAACACAAACAAAGCGTTTCACAGTTGCATAAGATTCACATTTATTTGGTTTCAAGTCCTAAAACATTCTACACATGCTTTAATAACACGTATGGGTCACATTTGTTTTCTTCACAGGTAGTTAAAGTAAGAGTTGCGGATGAAAGAGGTTCTGAGGTGGAGTCGAGGAAAAGCACCCGAGACGAACGCGCCTCAAACGAGCCACGTATTTGTTTTCCGCTCCGATTGGACGAGGTTTGCTGGCGTTACGATGTTTTGTACGAGATTTTAGACACGGACTTGCGGACGTCTTACGGACGGCTTCCGTTACAACCCACGATATGCGATAAAAACACAATCGTTTTCTACGTCTAGTGCTTAAAAAAACGTTATTGTCCTTGAAAGAGGGCGGAGCTTGTGAATAAAAAGAACAAC
>JACRUU010000006.1:793557-811057 GCA_030449085.1 Kryptopterus vitreolus
ATCAACTGTACATACATTGTGTGTGTGTGTGTGTGGTGTGTGTGTGTGTGTGATGTGTGTGTGTTGGTGGGTGTTGGGGACGCGGTGTGTGAGAGAGAGAGAGAGAGAAGACTATTTGATTATTTATTTTTTCAAAGAGAGCTGCTGTAACAGTTTTACATATTGAGTAAACAAATCTGATACACTCATACCAACATAAAGTGTCCCCATAATGCATTGTGTCTTCTATAGACACACTCCTACAATAGCGTCCCCATAATGCATTGTGTCTTCTCTATATACACTCCTAAGAACAACGTCCCCATAATGCATTGTGTCTTTATAGACATCCTAGACACACTCCTTCAACAGCGTCCCCATCCATAATGCATTGTGTTTTCTCTATATACACTCCTAAGACAACGTCCCCATAATGCATTGCGTCTTCCCCATATAGACACACTCCTACAACAGCGTCTCCCATAATGCATTGTGTCTTCTCTATATACACTCCTAAGACAACGTCCCCATAATGCATTGCGTCTTCATAGACACACTCCTACAACAGCGTCTCCCATAATGCATTGTGTTTTCTCTATATACACTCCTAAGACAACGTCCCCATAATGCATTGCGTCTTCATAGACACACTCCTACAACAGCGTCTCCCATAATGCATTGTGTTTTCTCTATATACACTCCTAAGACAACGTCCCCATAATGCATTGCGTCTTCATAGACACACTCCTACAACAGCGTCTCCATAATGCATTGTGTTTTCTCTATATACACTCCTAAGACAACGTCCCCATAATGCATTGTGTCTTTATAGACACACTCCTACAACAGCGTCTCCATAATGCATTGTGTTTTCTCTATATACACTCCTAAGACAACGTCCCCATAATGCATTGCGTCTTCATAGACACACTCCTACAACAGCGTCTCCCATAATGCATTGTGTTTTCTCTATATACACTCCTAAGACAACGTCCCCATAATGCATTGTGTCTTCTCTAGACACACTCCTACAACAGCGTCCCCATAATGCATTGTGTCTTTCTCTATATACACTCCTAAGACAACGTCCCCATAATGCATTGCGTCCATAAACAGCGTGCATTGTGTCTTCTCTATATACACTCCTAAACAACGTCCCCATAATGCATTGCGTCTTCATAGACACACTCCTTCAACAGCGTCTCCATAATGCATTGTGTTTTCTCTATATACACTCCTAAAACAACGTCCCCATAATGCATTGTCTTCATAGTTTTCTCTATATACACTCCTAAGACAACGTCCCCATAATGCATTGTGTCTTCTCTAGACACACTCCTACAACAGCGTCTCCATAATGCATTGTGTCTTTCTCTATATACACTCCTAAAACAACGTCCCCATAATGCATTGCGTCTTCATAGACACACTCCTACAACAGCGTCTCCATAATGCATTGTGTTTTCTCTATATACACTCCTAAGACAACGTCCCCATAATGCATTGCGTCTTCATAGACACACTCCTACAACAGCGTCCCCATAATGCATTGTGTTTTCTCTATATACACTCCTAAGACAACGTCCCCATAATGCATTGTGTCTTCTCTAGATACACTCCTACAACAGTCCCCATTGCATTGTGTCTCTATATACACTCCTAAAACAACGTCCCCATAATGCATTGTGTCTTCTCTAGATACACTCCTACAACAGCGTCCCCATAATGCATTGTGTTTTCTCTATATACACTCCTAAGACAACGTCCCCATAATGCATTGTGTCTTCTCTATATACACTCCTAAAACAACGTCCCCATAATGCGTCCCCATAATCCCCATAATGCATTGTGTCTTCTCTATATACACTCCTACAACAGCGTCCCCATAATGCATTGTGTATTCTCTATATACACTCCTAAGACAACGTCCCCATAATGCATTGTGTCTTCATAGACACACTCCTACAACAGCGTCCCCATAATGCATTGTGTTTTCTCAGTATACAGTAATACAACAGCGTCCCCATAATGCATTGTGTATTCTCTATATACACTCCTAAGACAACGTCCCCATAATGCATTGTGTCTTCATAGATACACTCCTACAACAGCGTCCCCATAATGCATTGAATTTTCTTTATATACACTCCTACAACAGCTTCCCCATAATGCATTTTTTCTTTATATACACTCCTACAACCGTGTCCCCATAATGCATTGTGTTTTCTGTATATACACTCCTACAACAATTCCCATGTTTTTTCTCAGTACAACAGCGTCCCCATAATGCATTGTGTTTTCTCTATATACTCCTACAACAGCGTCCCCATAATGCACTCCTGCAACAGTGTGTGTTTTCTCTATATACTGTACACTCCTGCAACAGTGTGCCCATAATGCATTGTTTTCTTTATATGCACTCCTACAACAATTCCCACAACGCATTGTGTTTTCTCAGTACACATGTTCCCATAATGCATTGTGATTCCACTTATGGATGACGAGCTAACGGCTAACGAGCTGCTGCTGGTTACCTTGGTTCAGAAAGTTGATGGCCTTCATGCAGGCGTACTCTTCGTTGCTGACCTTCAGCTGGTGGAACTTGCGGAACAGATAGATCAGCTTCTCCATCACCTCCATTCCATCCTCGCTAAACCTGCACGCACACACACACACACACACACACACACACACACACACACACACACACAGAGCATAGTTCAGCATTCCACTTTCACTACGTTTTCAAGAACACACGCGCCGGTTTCTTTCCATCTGCCGTAAATAACAGGCGCGTAACACTAAACGGATAAAAAGAAGGACGTGATTTAACGGTAATAAAAACGTGCGCTTGTGAGAAATGCGTATTAAAAAAAGCTCTATTTCTTTCGACTTTTATGAAAGCAAAGTTTATTATTTTTTTTCCTTGGTATTTTTCCCCTTCTTATTACATACGTTTTGCGGAAAAAAAAAAAAACCGAGCAAAAAAACCGAAAAAAAAACGCTAATCACTTAAAACCCGCGCCGCCTCGCACTCTCTCGCACCCGCCGCGCGATTGTTTAATCACGCATCACGGCACTGCCTCCATGGCTTTTATTCCTTTCTTATCGGGATCTGATTGCGCGTTGGCTTTAATTACCGCGGCCTCCGTGAGCTCGCCTCCCCGAGAGCCGGCCATCATTTTAATTGAGTGTCTGCTCGGGTAGAACGGATGTTGCCCTCTGCCCGAACGACGCCACTGTAAATCTACACTGGAGATCAAGAGGAAGCGGGACAAGGGTCGTGTACACACACACACACACACACACAGCAGATGCTGCTTGTATTTCACTCGAGCACACGCTGTGCCGGTCGCACATTGACGTCCAAGTCGAGACCCTGGAGTAAACCCGAGCCGTTGTTTTCGCGATATTCTTTAATAAGCGGCGTTTTTTTTTTCCGTTTAAATCCGACATACACCGTTGACTTTATTATCTCCGAGACGAGACGGCGGTGTTCCGCTCTCTCTGTTCTCACGCTGCCTCCTACACACACACCCTTATTTCCCGGCAGATACCTGCGGCGTGGCCGCGCTCGAATGATTCACGGCGTTTAGCGGAGAAAAAAAAAAAACGCAGATAGTCCTGACCTTTAACCTTCAGCTCTAACGAGATCAAACCCGGCGGACACTTTTACTCGTCTCGTAAATCCGGTCTCGGGAAAGGAGCAGGAAGACACCCGAGACTCCTTCAAGTCTGTATCGCTTTATTACAATGCAATGCACGCACTCGTGGACGTTTATAACCTGCGTATGCCTCATTATTGCTATTTCACCTAAGCCAGGGATATTCAATTAGCGGGTCAAAGACATTTCTAGAATGGGGAAAAATAAACAGGCGTTTTATTACGTTTCGTTTTTACGCGATGGAAAGGATTAAAGTGTGAACGGCGAGGAGACTAAAAGCGTCCACATTATAAGAAAACATGTTTACCTTTATTTCTTTTTAAGCTCTTTGATGTACATTTTTTTGCTTACATATAGTGCGTTCAAAAAGTCCCTCCGCAGCGGCCGCGTACAGGAGGTTTTTGTCCAAACGACGAGGATTTTCATTTTAGCGTGCGGTAGAGAGACAGGAAATGCACTACGGTCGTTTTCTCTCTTCGTTATCATTTCTCTTTAATAAAGAAAAAGTACCGCTTTTTTATTTACACGATTAATCGAAGGAACAAAATAATCGATAGCCCGAAAATAAGTCAAAATATCATATGGAAGTGTGAGGTCTTAATCCTGGTCCTTTGTTTTTCGGTTTGAACAAAACCTGCTCCTGTACACGCCCACTGCGGAGGGACTTTTTGAACACACTATATGTAAATAAAAAAGCTGATATCCTTAAAAACAAATAAAGGTAAACATGTTTTCTTTATATCGTAGTCTGAAATCATCAACCCTCACACTTTACTCCTCTCTGGCTACAAACGCAGGATGATGGTGATGGTGGAGGTGATGCGATCCAAACTCCCTTGGGGGTGCGTGTGGTGAGGTTGTGGTGTGGTGTGGTTGTGTTGTGGTTGTGTGGTTGTGGTGTGGTTGTGTTGTGGTTGTGGTGTGGTTGTGATGTGGTGTGGTTGTGTTGTGGTTGTGTTGTGGTTGTGTTGTGGTTGTCGTGTTGTGTGGTTGTGGTGAGGTTGTGGTGTGGTTGTGGTGTGGTATGGTTGTGGTGGTGTTGTGGTTCTGTTGTTGTGTTGTGGTTCTGTTGTGGTTGTGGTATGGTTGTGGTGTGGTTGTGTTGTGGTTCTGTTGTGGTTGTGGTATGGTTGTGGTGTTGTTGTGTGGTGTGGTTGTGTTGTTGTGTTGTGGTTCTGTTGTGGTTGTGGTGTGGTTGTGTGGTGTGGTTGTGATGTTGTGTGGTTGTGGTTGTGTTGTGTGGTTGTGGTTTGGTTGTGTTGTGGTTGTGGTGTTGTTGTTGTGTGGTGTGGTTGTGTTGTGGTTGTGGTGTGGTTGTGTGTGTGTGTTTTGTGTGGTTGTGTTGTTGTGTGGTGTGGTGTGTGTTGTGTTGTTTTGTGTTGTTTGTGGTGTGTGTGTGTGTTGTGTTGTGGTTGTGGTTGTGGTGTGTGGTGTGGTTGTGTTGTGGTTGTGTGTTGTGGTGTGGTGTGGTTGTGTGTGTGCGTTGTGTGTGTGTGGTTTGTGGTGTGGTGGTGTGTGTGTTGTGGTTGTGTTGTGTGTTGTGTGTGTGTTGTGTGTGTGTTGTGTGTTGTGTGTTGTGGTGTTGTGTGGTGTGTGTGTTGTGTTGTGGTGTTGTGGTTGTGTGTTGTGGTTGTGGTGTGGTTGTGTTGTGTTGTGGTGTGTTGTGTGTTGTGTTGTGTTGTGTTGTTGTGGTTGTGGTGTGGTGTGGTTGTGTGGTGTGCTCCGACCGGACTCACCCCTGCAGCTCGTGATCGGACGGCGTGTACTTGTCGGTGACGTTGGCGAGGTCCCCGAGGATCTGAGCGCTGTAGACGGTCAGGCAGGCGAGCAGGATGAGCTCCTGCCACGTGGCGCTCAGCAGGCGTGTGTAGTCCTCGATGGACAGCTCGCAGAAGAAGGGCAGCTTCTTAATCCAGGAGATCTGGCGGAAGAGCAGCTCGTCGGCCAGACGGCACAGCAGGGCGAACAGCTCCACCTGCGTCACCCTGTACCTGCGTCACACGTGTGCACCAGGCGCATTTCAGTAATAAACTCTCGATAGGGTAAAATGCGAATGCTTGAACGGCATGAACTTTACGTCAGTTTAAGCTACACGAGATCGTCTGTTGGATCTGGACCCTGAAACGCTGTCGTCCCCCGGGACCCTGTCGCCGATTGGAATACATTTGAAAGCTACTGCAGACCGGGAACAAACTCCACAAGAGCCGGACCGATCGTCCAGACACGCCACACACCTCCAAAACCACCTGCGGTCCCCACTAAACCATGTGCGGTTCCTACTAAACGACCTGCAGTCCCCACTAAACAACGTGCTGTCCCCCCCTAAACCACCTGCGGTCCCCACTAAACCACCTGCGGTCCCCACTAAACCACCTGCGGTCCCCACTAAACCACCTGCGGTCCCCACTAAACCACGGTTCCTACTAAACGACCTGCAGTCCCCACTAAACAACGTGCTGTCCCCCCCTAAACCACCTGCGGTCCCCACTAAACCATGTGCGGTTCCTACTAAACGACCTGCAGTCCCCACTAAACAACGTGCCGTCCCCCCCTAAACCACCTGCGGTCCCCACTAAACCATATGCGGTTCCTACTAAACGCGCACGTCCCCACTAAACCTTCCCTCCCCCCTACCACCTGCGGTCCCCACTAAACCACGGCGGTTCCTCTAAACCCTGCAGTCCCCACTAAACACGTGTCCCCCCCCTAAACCACCTGCGGTCCCCACTAAACCACCTGCGGTCCCCACTAAACATGTGCGGTTCCTCCTACTAAACGACCTGCAGTCCCCACTAAACAACGTGCTGTCCCCCCCTAAACCACCTGCGGTCCCCACTAAACCATGTGCGGTTCCTACTAAACGACCTGCAGTCCCCACTAAACAACGTGCTGTCCCCCCCCTAAACCACCTGCGGTCCCCACTAAACCACCTGCGGTCCCCACTAAACCATGTGCGGTTCCTACTAAACGACCTGCAGTCCCCACTAAACAACGTGCTGTCCCCCCCCTGCGGTCCCCAAACCACCTGCGGTCCCCACTAAACCATGTCCCCACTAAACCACCTGCGGTCCCCACTCCTACTAAACGACCTGCAGTCCCCACTAAACAACGTGCTGTCCCCCCCTAAACCACCTGCGGTCCCCACTAAACCACCTGCGGTCCCCACTAAACCACCTGCGGTCCCCACTCCACCTGCGGTCCCCACTAAACGACCTGCAGTCCCCACTAAACAACGTGCTGTCCCCCCCCTAAACCACCTGCGGTCCCCACTAAACCACCTGCGGTCCCCACTAAACCATGTGCGGTTCCTACTAAACGACCTGCAGTCCCCACTAAACAACGTGCTGTCCCCCCCTAAACCACCTGCGGTCCCCACTAAACCATGTGCGGTTCCTACTAAACGACCTGCAGTCCCCACTAAACAACGTGCTGTCCCCCCCCTAAACCACCTGCGGTCCCCACTAAACCATGTGCGGTTCCTACTAAACGACCTGCAGTCCCCACTAAACAACGTGCTGTCCCCCCCTAAACCACCTGCGGTCCCCACTAAACCACCTGCGGTCCCCACTAAACCACCTGCGGTCCCCACTAAACCACCTGCGGTCCCCACTAAACCACCTGCGGTCCCCACTAAACCACCTGTGCGGTTCCTACTAAACGACCTGCAGTCCCCACTAAACAACGTGCTGTCCCCCCCTAAACCACCTGCGGTCCCCACTAAACCACCTGCGGTCCCCACTAAACCATGTGCGGTTCCTACTAAACGACCTGCAGTCCCCACTAAACAACGTGCTGTCCCCCCCCTAAACCACCTGCGGTCCCCATTAAACGACCCGCCCCCAAGTCCCCATTGAAAGTTTCCACGCCTAATTAAGATTTTACACTGTAAAAGTCCCCGCCTGATTTGTTTGCGTTATGGACGGGACTTTTAAGTGTGAAACATATTAAATGTGACATTATGAGGACCTGAATGTGTGATTTAGTGACTGTTTTGGGGGGGGGGAACGAGCGGCGGTCTCACCCGTCCTCGATGAGCATGGGAGTGCCCAGCGGTGCCAGTTCCTCTGCTGCCACCAGCTGGCTGATGAGGGTATGGCTCTGCGGGTACAGGCTGCGTGGTTGCGCCGCATAGCCGAACAGGTGAGGCAGGAACTGGTAGTGCTGGGCGACGGCGCTGCCGATGTACTGCTCCCTGAGTGCGGCCGTGTATCCGTTCAGCTCCGCCGAGCGACTGGAGGCACGGAGGGGGGAGGGGCAAAGACGAGAAGGAAAGAAAGAATGATTTGCTTGGGACGTGGGGTCAATAATAATAATAATAATAATAATAATAATAATAATAATAATAATGAAAGGCGTAGGTGTTTCTCGTGGACAGAGGTGCCGTTAATGCGCTTACTTGGAGGAGAGGGTGGATGCGGGAGAGGGCTGGTTGCCGTCGGAGACGCCGTTGCCAGGGGAACTGTGATCGCTGTCGCCGTTGTTGCCCCAGGTGTGCTCGGCCATGTTGCCCTCGTCCTTAAATTCCTGACCGGACATGATCCGCTCGATCTCCTCGTCCGAGATCTTGAGGTTCGAGAGGACGGGAAAAAAAATAAACACAGGCGGAAGAAAACGAGAGATACACATAAAGAGAGAGAGAGAGAGAGAGAGAGAGAGAGAGAGAGAGAGAGAGAGAGAGAGAGAGAGAGAGAGAGACGGGCATGCATTTAAAATAAATAAATAAAAAGGGAATTTCAAGTGGGGGAGGGAAAAAAAAAAAGATCAATAAAATACAGCAAGAAATGAAGGGATGATAAAGGAGTGAAAGAGGAAAAGAGAACGAGATGTTTTCTAAAGAAACTTTCCGATTGTTTGATCGTTTTTGAAAAACGCGCACTTTGATCCTCGGCAACTCGGTGAGGTTCAGGTGTGTGTGTGTGTGTGTGTGTGTGTGTGTGTGTGTGTGTGTGTGTGTGTGGGGGGGTGACGACGTGAATGTACAGGGTCAAACTGCTCGGAGGCGTAGGCTGCGTTTCGTGGCTCACCAGGGGCTTTACAGAGACACAACAAAGCCCCCCCCCCCCACACACACACACACACACACACCTTCCAATCAACACGCCACATATGGCACCATTGCCCTGAATGGAGTCTAAAGCTTAATGACTGCACTCCGCACGACTAATGCGGCCCCCGACGTACGCGCCGGGCCACGCAGTACATACACACACACACACACACACACACACACACACTCAACAATTCAGAGTCGGCTGTTTGTCAGCCCACGCGCGGGGGCTTGATAATAGCGCGTGACCCGTGCCAGCGCAGACCGCGGTCCTGATAATTAGGCGTTTCAAGAATCACAAAAGAACATTTTTGCTCGATATGGGAATTAAACACTCTCTCTCGAAAGGTGCGCGCTCGCGCGCGAACGCCCGCCGCGAGATAAAGCTCCCCCGACGCAGCGATATGATGAGGCTAATAAGCGAGTGAATGGCAAGAATGACAAGAAGGTGCATTCAGACGAGCGGCGGCCTTGAAGGGAAGACATTCCGCTAATGAAATTAGCGTATTTAGACGTTGCGGCGAGGACGCCGCGTCCTAATTCGCGCCGATCCGCGGGAAGGGGGGGAAGGAGGAAAAAAAAAGAGAGAAAGAAACGGTGCCACGTGAAACGCGGAGAGATTGAAGATGGAGCGAAGAGAGCGTACCTGAACGGGCCCGATGCTTTTGTTCCTTCCTCCCGGCATGCCGTCCTCCCGGATCGCTAAAAACACAAAACGGGACAATCCGCACGTTACACACCATAACCTTCAACAAACGCTTCGTATTTATACGTTTTATATATATATAAATACGGCATGTCGTTTTTTTCCTGCTAAAATAAATTAAAAAAAAAAACAAATAAATAAATGTTCCTTTTATGGACAATGAAGACAGGAATGACGCCGCACGAAGGACGCTCGCTGAATACGGGAAGAACGCGGGAAAAAAAAAAAGTCGGAATGCCGGACCAGGTTAAAAATCCTTAAACACTTTGCTGTCGATATCAGCATTCCGGATCCGCAGCGTTTGTGCTCGGGCATTATCAGTGGACAGGGTAACACAAGGTCGCGCTTGCGTGGAGCGGCCACTAGGGGGCGACCAATGCTCACAGAAAAGGTTGTCGGATTAGAATTGTTATAATGACGCGCTTGTTTTTAAAGGGAAGTCGTTTGTAACAATGACATTAAGGAAAACAGCGGGTTACGTTAATACAATGATATAAATATATATTATTTACTATAAAACGAATATAATTCTGGGTTTTTTTTTTCGTTGTTTCCAGCCTGATCGGGACTTTAGTGTGAAAACTTCTTTAAGCGAATACCGCGCCTCTTTTACTGTTAAACACGATGACGATAAAGACGTTTATTATATAAAGGTGAGCAAACGTTTAAGCGTTTTTATAATCTTTCGCTTTAAGACTTCATAAAATTTGTATTTATTTAACGAGTGTTTGTTTTAATGACACGATACAATAAAAAAAAAAAAAAAACGAATGCAAGCGAATCCTTTTTAAAATTTTATTTTTTCATTTTTCATTTGCATTTTAAGCGTTTTTGTACTCTTTCGCTTTTAGACTTCATAAAATTTGTATTTATTTAACGAGTGTTCGTGTTAATGACATGAAAAAAAAAAACGAATGCAAGCGAAACCTTTTTTTTTTAATTTATTTTTTCATGTATTTATTCGTATTTCGGCACGACGTCACTGCTGGGAATTGACCGGAAGCTGCGAGTAATTGGTTCAATAATAATAATTGTAATGACGATACAATAATTGCGTACTTTTCGTGTCACGTCGAGAATGTGATATAACGGGGGGAAAAAAACGTCAAAATTTTTTTTTTTTTTTACGTCGATTCTTTCAGGCCTTCGAAAAAGATCCTTTACTTATTTATTTCAAATAATTACAATTAGAAATTCCAGAATTCCTGAAAAGGATTGGAACGCTGCGACGAACCGCAACATGTCTGAATATAATTGATTCATGAATCAATAATTAAATGACTCAAAAATGAATCGTTCGCTAAAATATAATGATATTGTTAAATGAATGCTGTAATGATCACAAAGGTGTTTTTATTAGCTGCGTGTGTGTGTGTGTGTGTGTGTGTGTGTGTGTGTGTGCGTGTGTGTGTGTGTGTGTTTGAGGGGACAGAATGAAGACTCGGGTCCGTGTCTCACCTTTCCTGTTCATGCCCATCTGTAGGCACTTGAGCAGACGGCAGTACTGGCAGCGGTTGCGCTGTTTGCGCGACATCTCGCAGTTCTTGTCGCGGCTGCAGCGGTACACGCGCTTGTTGCAGATGCTGCGCTTGAAGAAGCCCTTGCAGCCCTCGCAGGAAATAATGCCATAGTGCAGTCCGGTAGCTCGGTCTCCGCAGATGAGACAGGAGCGCTGTTCAGCCTGGTCATCTACTGATCACACACACACACACACACACACACACACACACACAGGGGAGATGGGGAATTAGTTTAGCTCTAATATGCACACAGCTGATGAAACAAACAGCAAAACACACACACACACACACACACACACACACACACACACACACACACACACGATTCCATTTTGTCTTCTATCCATTTCCCTTTTTACCGATAACGATATTTATTTATCGTACTTGAGGATAACCCATTAATTCTGTTTTTTTTTTTTGCTGGTTTAAAAAAACAAACAAACAAACAAACATAACTCTCTATACAGCACGCAACGTTATCCCAAAAACACGGGCGTGAATCATTAAAGCTCTGTAATCGATATAAATATGACTTTATTACTGAATAATAATCGTAATATATAACGATCACGAGGATGCTAATAGAAAAACACCAGGATTAGAAACTCTGCGCGTGTGTATTTCGGCGCGCCGTTGCGGCGATTCGCCTCTAGAGGTCGCCCTCGTAACGGCTCACTCTCACTGTGTGGATGTTTGCCGATCGATCGGCTATCGGAAGCCGGATTAATCTGCGATTGATTTTATGACGGCTCGCTCAACCTGACACAGTGACACAAACCTTGTTATGAGATAGTATTGTTTGTTTGTTTACCAAATTAAAAAAAAAGGGAAAAACGCTCCGCCGCGCACGTCTCCCGGGTCTTTCGGCGAGGCCTTGAGCAGATGGACGGAGCGGTGTGTTAACGCCGCGTGTATGCGCGCGTGTGTGTGTGTGTGCGTGTGTGTGTGTGTGTGTGTGTGTGTGTGTGTGTGTGTGTGTGTGGACCGCCGCGTCACGGCTGACTGAGCAGGAAGAGGGTTCAAACCCGGAGCAGCGGAAACGCGAGCCCTGCCTCGCTCTCTTCATCCTTCAATGAGATCTCTTACTGAGTGCTTTCGGCGGCCTGCTGGAGCTCCGACCCCAAACACAATCCCCCCCCTCCACCCTCCTCCTCCTCCGGGGGCGCTCCGCTCCGTTTATCCGGGTAGAAACGGATTGAGACGTTTGATTATTAATGGGGGGGGAGCGAATGTGAGTGGAGGAACGAAAATTAGAGGGGAGGGAGAAAAAAAAGAGAGAAATACAAAATGAAGGGGGGGGGAAAAAATCTGCTGGAGAATGCGGGCCGGGGTCAACTGCCGGGGCTGTGTGTGTGTGTGGTGTGTGGGGGGGGGGGGGGGGGCGGCGGCTATTAAAGAAGAGTTCAAGTCATAAAAGCAGGGTCATGGCCCAGAGCCTTTTTCTCCTCCCGTATGAGAGGGAGTTCCTCGGGTCTGTCGTTACAGCGGAGTCAAGAACGGGCCATTCAAACCATCTGACATGCCATTTACCCCTCGCTGAGACGCCGCCATTACAGTGGCTCTGAAAAGCCCTGCATGCGCGGCTTTTATACGGCCGACTTTCTCGGCGGGTGGGTCGGGTGGGGGGGGGGGGGGGTTTCCTTGGGGTGGGGTGGGGGGGGGGGGGGATTCTTCGTTCCCTTGTTCGTTAGCAAACCAGTTTTTTTTTGCCGCTCAGGAATTTATCCACCTGTGAAGAATTTATAAAAAAGACTTTCCGGCGCGTCACCGTGTGAATGTGCGAGGCTTTTTCAGATGCCTGAGGCGTGCCGAGAGTGAGCTTTAGCGCTACAGTAACCGGCCCCGCAGGAGCCGCCGCCGCCGCCGCCGCCGCCCCGACACACAAAGAATGATGGATTAAGACTCATGCTGCTCGGCAGGCGTGCCTCTTTTTTTTTTTTTTTTTTTTTTTTTTTTTTTGAACCCTTTCCCTTTTATTCCTCGTTGTGACGACGGCGCCGCCGGGGGCTTTTCTGCGTATGCGGCGCTCACATTAATAAATCCGCGCAAAACACATCGTCTTTACAAAACGGCGATAAAACAAAGTGCAACGTTTTTCCTCTAGAGGTCACTAATGCACAAAAACACAAAGGAGAACATTCCGATGTTTCACGCTGGCGAGGAACGTAAAGATTGTTACGCGGATACATTTTTATTTATTTATTTTTTGTGAAAGTGAATTTTTTACATTTTTTTTTTTTTTTTGGTTTGGAAGCTGCTACAGATACGGCGCCCCCTGGAGTACAAGAGGGTTAAGGGCTTTGCTCATGGAGGGCTTTGCCCCAGAAAGAATTTCGAACCCCATAACAATACATGTGACAAATTTGATCCGGTAAATGGAAAAATAAAGAAAAGTGTCTTTGCAAAACGACAACAAAAAAACGCACTGCAAAATTGTTCCTCTAGAGGTCACTGATAAACGAAAAAAAAAGAGGGGGGGGGAGAAATGTTGTTTAAGAACTCTGTAAACGAAAAAACGAAAACACAAACGATTCGGAGATTTCGTGCTCGTGAGAAACGTAAAAATAACACCGGTGTTTTTTTTTTTAGTAGCGTAAATCGGTAAATGTAGATAAATCGGAAATTGTAGGTCAATTTTTTCGTTTTTTTTTTTTTTTTTTTACATACTTTATTCTTTTCTTTGGCGTCGTTTGGAAGCTGCTACAGATACAGCTTATAACCGGTTATATATAGGGTTAAGGGCCTTGCTCAAGGACCCGAAAGTGTCGATGCCGGGTCTTGAACCTCCGACAATAATCGCGAACAAATATTTCACTTTTTCACGCTAATTGTCCATATTTGAAGCCGCCGCGTTTGTCGCTTTACTCGTAAATAGCGAGTTTTTTGCTTCGGCTGAATGAAGGTTCTAACCGGCGCGTGATCGTCATTTAAAGCGCTCCAAATGCTTTACAGTAACATCGACGTCCCTCCTGCGCGAGACCATTTGCCGGCGTCTTACAGCGCCGCTAGTGTTATGCAGGATGCGCCGGGGATCGTAAAAAAAATTTCGGCCAGCCTACGCGAAACGGCCGACTTCCTAGAGCGAGAGAGAGCGCCGCTCCCGACGCCGGCTTCCTTTATTCACGCGTCGGCCCGCTTTGATTGGCCAAATTTGTCGCCCCTCTCTTTCAAGTGCATGGCCACCATATAAACCTGGAGTTCCCTCACACCTTCACCCACTTGATCCCAGAGCGTCACCTCAGCGGGCCCGCCTCCGTCTCAGGCTGCCCTGCTTCTCACACACACACACACACACACACACACACACACTGCACTGGTTTACAGATGCAGTTTTTTTTTGCTAGAAAGAAAGTTTTCGTCGTCAAGTTTAGTCCTGGAAAGACAAATTGCACACACACACACACACACACACACACACACACACACACACACACACACACACACACTAAGACCTTCTAATGGTTCAATTAGACTGCAGCATTGTTGGTAGTCGGCGGTCAGGCTTGGTTTCATTCCAAACCCCCGCCCGCTCCTATGCGCTTGGGTTGCCAGATCGGCTCCTTTTACACCCTGCTGCTGCGCAACAGCTGTTCGTGTTTCCGATTAAACACACCCGCCCACACACCACACACACACACACACACACACACACACGCTCCATTGTATACACAGCACACACACACACACACACACTTGAGCCAGGTGGACTGCATCGTCTGTTTTAGTTCGAAATTAGATTGAAATGAATCAGAAACATATTTTATTGCTTTATTAACGAATTTATTACAATTTATTGATGACACGGGTTTAAAGTGGCCTCGTTCGGAGTTTCGCTCTGAGATATTCACGTGTAATGATTAAACCGATGCATTGCTGCAGGCCGTAGCGTATTTCTACATTCATAGGAGAACTAAAGGTACTTTTTACAGCAGTATTACACTTTATCTGCATTTATAGGAGCATTAAAACATTATTTCCAATACATTCATAAGAGTACTACAGGTACTTTCTAGCTACATTTACACGAGTATGAAATCTACCTTTTATCTACATTTATAGGAGTATTAAAGGTACTCTTTTCTATACTTTTAAAGGAGTATTAAAGGTACTTTCTAGCTACATTTAAAGGTATTAAAGGTACTTTCTACTACTTTAAACGAGTATTAAAGGTACTTTCTAGCTACATTTAAAGAGTATTAAAGAGTATTAAAGGTACTTTCTATACATTTAAAGGACTTTCTAGTATTTAAAGGTACTACATTTAAAGAGTATTAAAGGTACTATTAAAGGTATTAAAGGTACTTTCTAGCTACATTTAAAGGAATATTAAAGGTATTAAAGGTACTTCTAGCTATATTTTATGGGAGTATTAAGGGTTTTCTTTATCTACAATTACAGGAGTATTAGAGGTACTTTCTGTACATTTATAGGAGTATTAAATGTACTCTTAATCTACATTTAAATGAGTATTAAAGGTACTTTCTAGCTACATTTAAATGAATACTAAAGGTACTCTTTTCTATACATTTAAAGGAGTATAAAAGGTCATTTCTAGCTACATTTACACGAGTATGAAATCTACCTTTTATCTACATTTATAGGAGTACTAAAGGTACTCTTTTCTATACATTTAAAGGAGTATTAAAGGTACTTTCTAGCTACATTTAAATGAGTATTAAAGGTACTCTTTATCTATATTTACAGGAGTATTAAAGGTACTTTCTAGCTATATTGTATGGGAATATTAATGGTACGCTTTAGCTACAATTACAGGAGTATTAGAGATACATTCTATACTTTTATATGAGTATTAAATGTACTTTTAATCTACATTTAAAGGAGTATTAAAGGTACTCTTGATCTATATTTACAGGAGCATTACAGGTACTTTCTAGCTACATTTGTAAGAGTATTAAAGGTATATTCTATCTACATTTAAATGAATACTAAAGGTACTCTTTTCTATACATTTAAAGGAGTATTAAAGGTACTTTCTAGCTACATTTAAAGGAAATCTACCTTTCATCTACATTTATAGTATTAAAGGTACTTTCTAGCTACATTTAAACGAGTATTAAAGGTACTTTCTAGCTACATTTAAAGGAGTATTAAAGGTACTTTCTAGCTACATTTAAAGGAGTATTAAAGGTACTTTCTAGCTACATTTAAAGGAGTATTAAAGGTACTTTCTAGCTACATTTAAAGGAGTATTAAAGGTACTTTCTAGCTACATTTGTAAGAGTATTAAAGGTATATTCTATCTACATTTAAATGAATACTACAGGTACTCTTTTCTATACATTTAAAGGAGTATTAAAGGTACTTTCTAGCTACATTTAAAGGAATATTAAAGGTACTTTCTAGCTATATTTTAAGGGAATATTAAGGGTACTCTTAATCTACATTTAAAGGAGTATTAAAGGTACTTTCTATACATTTATAGGAGTGTAAAATGTACTTTTAACCTACATTTTTAGGAGTACTACAGGTACTTTCTAGCTACATTTACACGAGTATGAAATCTACCTTTCATCTACATTTATAGGAGTATTAAAGGTACTCTTTTCTATACATTTTAAGGAGCATTAAAGGTACTTTCTAGCTACATTTATAGGAGTATTAAAGGTGCTCTTTTCCATACGTTTCAAGGTGTATTAAAAGTGCTCTCAATCTACATGTATAAGAGTATAAAAGTACTCGACATACATGTAGTGCTTTTCTCGCATAAAAACTTGAAGAAAATCACGCTAACACTAATATAAGAACAAGAAGGAGGAAGATACCATTGTTATTACTGAGGAGGAGGAGGAGGAGGAGGAGGGATGGGGTTATGCTAATGTACATTGGTGTCGGAGGATGGGAAGACTGGATCGAGGAGGTGGTTGGAGAATGGAGGATGGGTTCAGAGAGACAGTAAGATAGAGACAGATAAGGAGAGACTGAGATAAAGAAAGAGAAGAGCTGTGTTCTTCCATTCCGACGAAACGAGTAAAGAGTCGACGATCTCGCCGTCGCTATCGTTGGTATCTTTATAAATGATAAAATGACCCCCCCCCACTCCTCTCTCTCTCTCTCTCTCTCTCTCTCTCTCTCTCAGACCAAATCCTTAACTAAAGCAGGACTGAATCAGAGGATTGCATAAGAAAAGCCGGAAAGCCCTGCAGTCGCCCCCCACCCAATACCCCCCCCCCCCCCCCCCCCCCCCCAAACCGGTCTTAGCTTTCATCATTAGCATTTGTTAATGCGCTCGGATGCTTTCGGTTCTGTTCGTGCCTGCATGTAAGGGCTGTGAAAAAGTAACCCCCCCCCCCCCAAAAAAAAAAAACCTTAATTACAATAAGCCTCAATTCAAATAAACAGCTTAAAGAAAAAATAAATAAAAGCTTAAAAATGATATACATGTATGTAGAGGACCTTGGCTTAAAAATGATTTTAAAAAAAATACTAATTTTATAAAAATACTAAAATACACGCACACACACACACTTTAAATTTTAGTAACGGAAATGTGTTTCGCACTTGTCCTAGTGTGTGTGTGTGTGTGTGTGTGTGTTCATATTTACTAACTATTACGCATACTAAA
>JACRUU010000006.1:813557-838557 GCA_030449085.1 Kryptopterus vitreolus
TACACCACACACACACACACACACACACACTCAGCCTACACAGCACCTCCCCAGCACCCAGTCCACCCACACATGCTGCTGAGAGGTGACTTCCTGCTTGGAAGAGTGACGGATGAGAGGAAGAAATGGAAAATCAAAAAAGAAAGAAAAGAAATAAAGAGTGTGTGTGTGTGTGGTGGGGGGGGGGGGGGCAGAAACCAAAGGAGAAAGAAATAGAAAGAGAGAGAGAGAGAGAGAGAGAGGTGACCCTGAGAGATCCTCGTCCCCTCCCTCCTGTTGGTAACAATAACACAGGAGTAGGGCAGCGGCTCAATAGGATTAAGCAGCGGAGGTGGGGCTTTGTACAGTAGGGGCTTTTGAAACAGGAACCACACACACACACACACACACACACACACACACACACACACACACACACAAAATGGCATTTTTCGCGTAGTACCTTCCTTCGGTCATATTCGATTTTTTTTTCCGCACCTTTTAACGCAAAAAAAAAAAACAAAAAACGAAACAAAAGTATCTCCACCCACACAAATGGATGGAGCGGGAAATAAATAAATAAACAAACAAATAAATAAACAATCGGCGCAGCACACACTTCAACGCCTTCCGGGTCGCGACGTGACGATATCGCCACCACTCGGAACGAACACACACACACACACACACACACATACGGGCGTATAAAGCTACCACCGGGGGAACTAATATCACATCCCGGGTGGATGACGAGGATTCCACGGGTGAAAACGTATCGAGGTAAAAAAAATAAATAAATAAATAAATAAACAATAAACAGCGTTTGTTTGTTCTGTTCCCGGCGTTGAATGCGTGCGGGTTCGGGTCTCCGTCGCTCGGCGAAAGGTTACGACGCTGGTTTTATGATCAGCTGAGGAGGAGTCGAAGTCAAAGTGATAAAACTGGCGAGGAATGAGGGGTGAAGTTTGGGCTACAGTAGGAAGGAGGGGTGTGTGTGTGTGTGTGTGTGTGTGTGTGTGTGTGTGCGTGTGTGTGTGTGTGTGTTGGGGTTTTTTTTTTTTTTTTAAGCCAGATGAGCACCAGGTCCTGCTGACCCCCGCTCCTCATTCCTCATTGCATGAACAAAGCTATGCTGGAAACCTTTTCCAGATGGGATGCAGCCTGCATACCACGCAGCCGACAAACACACACACACACACACACACACACACACACACACACACACACACACACACACACAACCACCACAAATAACACCCGACGTCACGAGGGCAGAATCGGGAAAGGCGAGCGGCGCGATATTTAACCGCAATCGCGCCGTTACGGCGCAGGCGGTTCAGCGCAGGAGCAGCTGCTCACGTTTCCTCTGTTATGTAATACCGCCTGACCTCACACACACACACACACACACACACACACACACACGCACACGCACACACACACACACGCACACACGCACAGGACCAGGGCCTGTACACTGATACCTATATACATGCAGTAATTCCGTTAAATAAATAAATAAACAAACAAATAGCATCCAATTGCATCCTTAATAATAAACACACACACACACACACACACACACACACACACACACACAACAACACAGTCACACATACTGATACTGTAATTCCGCACTAAAAAATAAAAAAATATTTCCAATTGCATCCTTAATATTAAGAAACACACACACACACACACACACACACACACACACACACACACACACACAGGAAGGACCTAGGGGCCTGTACACCTATACATTTATACATACTGTAATTCCATACAACAAATCTTACACACACACACACACACACACACACACACACACACAAACACACTTGGTGTGTTGAAAGCATCAACACACACCCCAGCAAACAGGAGCAGATATCGCTGACTTTCTTTCTTTCTTTCTTTTCTTTCTTTCCTCCCTGTTTCACTCACCTTCCCATGAATCCATCTCATGTCTCTCCTCCCATTCAGTCATAAGTGTATCCTCGTCGGGAAGGGCTTAGGCCTCATGACGCTCTCTCCCACCCCGTCTCTCTCTCGCTCCTCTCTCACTGTCTTTCTTTCTTCCTTCCTCTTCTTCTTCCTCCTCTTGTCTTTCCCCTCTCCTGCTCTCCTCTCCGGCTCCTTCTGGCTCTGATCCTCCTCCTCCTCCCGCTCCAGCCTGCTGGTCACTTTCAGCCCGGTCACATGACCACCGAGTTCAGGCCCCAGGGGTCACTGCGTGGCCAGAGGGCCAATGACGTTGCGGGGGGTTATCTGAGTGGAACTGATAGCCCTACCCCCCTCCCCCAAATCCCCCCTCCACACACACACACACACACACACACACACCTTCCTCCTCCACCACATCGCTGCTGAGGAACAATACCTATATATTCCTCCTCCCTCCCTCCCTTTTCTTTTCTCCCGTGAAGTGCACGTGCAAACCTTCCACTCCTTTATTAGCAACGTAGCGGCTATTTCTATTACACACACACACACACACACACACACACACAACACACACACACACACCCCCTCCCCGTTGTCCTCCTCCTCCCTGCCGAGCCACATAAGAAGCTTTTCACATTCAAATGCAACAGGAGAGTCAGAGAGGAGGAGGAGGAAAGGAGCTGAGCTGGACTTTGTCATTTAGAGGTGGAGAAGAAGGGAGGGATACTACTGTTTGTGTGTGTGTGTGGTGTGTGTGTGTGTGTGTGTGTGTGTTGGACTATGAATGAAGGAACGAGAGGTTCAAGTTTCTGCTGCAGCTGTCCACCCGTGCCTGCGCTCTCGGCCCTGCAGCTACTCCTGACACCCAAACCGGGCGCCTTTAATTACCCGCACGACGAGCCTCCAGCAAGCTGTGCCCGAGTTAACCCCCCCCCCCAAAAAAAAAAACACACACACACACCACACACACACACACACACACGCAAAAAAGAAAAAGCACGTACGAGAAAAAGTTTTACAACTCGCCGCTGTAAACCGATCTACGATTATTGCGTCATGATATCCATTATTTATATATATATATTATTATTATTATTCCTAATCGAAAATATTCAAAATATTCCGGGAATTTTTTCGAAATTAAAGCGCGATACTAAAGAAATATTCCGGGGAAAAACAAAAACAAAAACAGGTCTTTATAAAACCTGCAAGCTATTTGTTTTTGTTTTGTTGCGTACATTTGCACAATACGTGCGAAGGTTAAAGACGTTTCATTGCCGGACGACATCAAAACACGAGCACCAAATAAATAGATAAATAAATAAACAAACCCGCAAATAAATAAACGAATAGACAAATAAATAAATAAATAAATTGATTAATTAGTTTTCAAACCCGCAAATAAATAAATAAATGAATGAATAGACAAAAAAAAAAATTAAACAGACAAATAAATAAATAAATAGGCAAGCGCTTAAATAAATAAATAAAAAAATAGATACATAAATACATCTCAATTGACTTAATATGACTTAAAAAAAAAAATAATATATATATATATTATATTATTTATTTTGAATCTTTTGCGTTCATTTTGAGCGGACGCCTGAAACGAATGCGGGAGTCATGTGACAAACGAACAGGCGAATGATGCGGGGCATTTTTGCGTCTTCGGAGCGATTCCAGGGGGGGGGAAAAAAAAAAAACCGCTCAATGTTTTTTTTTTTTTTTTTTTTTTTTTTTTTTTTGAGACGACTCGTTCTTCCGAGTCATATTAAAGAACGATTCGTTCGCGAATCAAAACCGGACGAACGATTCACGGGTTCGTTTTTTAACGCGCAAAAACGTAACTCTTGCTGGGATTCGAACTTATGACCTGCAGATTCAATTCCCCGCACGTATCCAAGTCGAGTCCACATGAACTCATTTACTAATAATCTTTTTTTCTTCCCTGGTGATGGTTTTTACGTCATAGAGGAAACGTCAATGCGTTATGTGAAATGTCAGCAGCGTATGCGAGCGTTTTAACACCCGTGCTGGAGTTGGTATCGAGTGAGATGTTGATGTTGTGGTGCGATCGTACAAAGATCTGCACCGCACACGAATCCTGCGTTTTACCCCAAAGGCTGCGAGCGGCGTCTCCTTACATGCTCAATTATCTTCTGCATCTTTACTGTCTCAGAAAAATGTCCAGCTGTGACCGAGCCGCAAAAAATACACAGCGTGAAAAGAATGCAAATTTAAGCCAAAAATCTCCATCAAGATGTGTGTGTAAAATAATAATAATAATAATCAACAAACTAAATAAATAAATAAATAAAGCAAATGAATTCAAATCACAATGTACTGGTATTGTAGACACTTCCGAAAGTGGCCACTAGGTGGAGTAAAGCGCCATTTGAAACATTCGCCATATCACCAAAAGTATTGGGACAGCCGACTTTTCATGCCATGCAGTTCTTTCACAAACCGTTTTTATTTATTATTTATTTATTTATTTATTTATAAGAGACTAAACAAATTGATGACATTTTAATCGCAATACTCACAATGCACTTTAATAAATAACGCTACATAAACATTGAACAGAAAGGAGGAGGAGATTAATGTGATTTTCGTTTATTGACGAGAAAAATCGCAGCAAGGAAACGCCTTCGTAACGCCTTCGTAACGCCTTCATAACACGCATCGTAACATCGATTTTATTAGTAATCGAGTATTGTTAACATTCCGGGGTGCTTTTGTGTGTTGTTGGTTTTTTTCATTCATTCATTCATTCATCTTCTACCGCTTTTATCCGATCTTCCCTCGGGTCACGGGGAGTCTGTGTCTATCTCAGGCGTCTATGGGCATTAAGGCAGGATACACCCTGGATGGAATGCCGAACCCATCACAGGCACACACACACACACACACACACACACACACATTCACACACACTAGGGACAATTTTCCAAGGTGCCAATCAACCTACCGTGCATGTTTTTGGACCGGGGGGAGGAAACCGGAGAACCCGGAGAAAAAAAAAAGCCCCCTGAGACACGGGGAGAAACATGCAAACTCCACACACACATGGCCGAGACGGGAATCGAACCCGGACCCTGGAGGTGTGAGGCGAACGTGCTAACCACTAAACCACCGTGCCCCTGTTGTTGTTTTTTTCTGGTTTAAATTAAAGAGTGATACAAAATAGATAAATAAAATAAAATAAGTGATTTTTTGGTGAAATTGCAGAATATCTGTGAAGGTTAAAGACGTTTAATTGTGATATAACATCCCAATGCGAACACAAATAAACAAATAAATAAATAAATATCATTTGACTTGATATGGGGCACGGTGGTTTAGTGGTTAGCACGTTCGCCTCACACCGCCAGGGTCCGGGTTCGATTCCCGTCTCGGCCATGTGTGTGTGGAGTTTGTTGCATGTTCTCCCCGTGCCTCAGGGGGGGTTTTTCTCCGGGTTCTCCGGGTGTTTCTGTTCCTGGTTTCCTCCCCCGGTCCAAAAACATGCACGGTAGGTTGATTGGCACCTTGGAAAATTGTCCCTAGTGTATGAATGTGTGTGTGTGTGTGTGTGTGTGTGTGTGTGTGTGTGATGGGTTGGCATTCCATCCTGGGTGTATCCTGCCTTAATGCCCATAGACACCTGAGATAGACACAGACTCCCCGTGACCCGAGGGAAGATCGGATAAAGCGCTAGGTAATTTTTAGAAGATGGAATGAATGGAATGAATGAATGAATGACTTGATATGACTTTTTAAAAAAAAGACAAAAAAAAAATGGTAAACAATTAAAAAAATTTTTTTTTTTATTGTTTTACAACTAAGCGAACTAAGGGAAAATCTTTCTTTCAGACGCGCCGAATAAATAGAAACGAATATTGAAGTTTAAATTATTATTAATTATTATTAATGATTAATTATTAATGAAAAAAGCAATTAATATCAAATTCAACGAAATGAAATGTATTGGGTGAAGCCGGTGTGCTGCGGTCGGTGTTGCGCCCCCTGCAGGGCTTCTGCTGTGAAATCGGGCGGAGTGTAACGCAAAGCATCGGATGGATGCGCCGCTCGTCTTTGAGGTGACCTTGTTCCGGGCGGAATTCCTGCGGCGGAGGTTAAAGGCGGTTTAATTCCTCTCTGTGTCGTGTGACAAAGACTTTCCGGCTAATTAGTGTGTGTGTGTGTGTGTTGTGTGTGGTGTGTGTGTGTGTGTGTGTGTGTGGGGTGAGTGGAGTGGGGTAATTAATCTTATTAGAATTTTAACCCTGAGAGACCGATGGGAGCGTGCAGGCGACTAATGAAGGTTACAAGACTCTGTGTGTGTGTGTGTGTGTGTGTGGGTGTGTGTGTGTGTGGGAGGCCGCCTGTGGGCGTTGGGTGTGTGTCGTGTGTGTTAGAGCGGATAAACAGCCGTGTTAAACAAGGCGACCTTGGTGTGTTTGTGTTGGGTAACGATCGAACCTGCATGGAAAAAGAATGAGGCGCTGTGGACTAGATGTATGTCACCCTTGACCTTGTATATCCGCTGCTGCCCCCCACTCGATCTCCGGTTGCCCCCTCCCCCCGGTGTAAATGCCCCCCCGGTTTCCCCCTCCGTGCCCTGCCCTGCGGAAGTCTGAATGGCCCCAAGGCTCTGGTTAATGGACCCCAGGTAAAGATCCGGCAGCTTTTGACCTATGGGGTGTGGGGCAAAAGAACGTGCATCTGGTGCGTGTTTTTGTGGTGTGCCCTTTGTGTGTTTGCGTGCGTGTGTGTGTCAAACGGTCGCCATGGGTTATCTGTGCATGTCGCTGAGCTGATCAGCTGGTTCAACTCACTCTGTGCGTTGTCCTTCGTGCAATCCGCCGCACCCCTTTTACCCGCCCCCACTCCCCTCGGTTTAAGATCTGTTCTACCAAAAGTTGTTTCTACCCCTATGTTTTTTACCTCGTGTGTCATCTGTGAACACTCATGCAGTGTGTGTGTGTGTGTGTGTGTTACATCGTGTGTGTGTGTGTGTGTCTCAGGTGTCAGTGTGTTTTGGCAGTGGTCCGTGGGATGGGTTCGCATCTGTCAGCATGGGTTATCTGTGCATGTCGCTGAGCTCATCAGCAATGTGTTTTCTGTAGAGCAATGGTCCTTCTTCTGTTACATCAAACACACTGGATGCTGAACGCGCACAATTACACGCCACCTTGCACAACCAAATAGGAGGCGGGGATTTTCCCATTACACACACACAATTACAACACACCCCTTTCGTCGTGTTCTGCACACACACACACACACACACACACACACACACACACACACACACACACACACACACACACACACACACACAGTGTATGTATCACAATGTGACCATTCAAAGAAAATTTGCAAAAGAAGCTTCGTACAGAGCAGTGGTGTGTTAAGAGCCTCGCTCAGGGGCCCGGCAGCGGAAGCTCTAATCAGAGGTTCAGCATTTAACCCCTGAGTGTGTGCGCTACAGATGTATAGAAATCGAGTAAAAGAGTGTAGAGGTACAGAGAGAGAGAGAGAGAGAGAGAGAGAGAGAGAGAGAGAGAGAGAAGATTGAGTGAGTGAATGAATAAGTGAATAAGTGTTTAAAAAAATGAGTGAATGAAATGAGTAACTGTATGGGTGACTGAATGAGTCAGTGAACGAAGGAATCAGTGATGAGTGACCGATTGATTGAACGAACGAGTAAACAAGCGAATGGATGAATAGATGAGTGATTGAGTAAACAAATGAGTAAACAAGTGAACTGATGAATAGATGAGTGACTGAATGAGTGAGTAAACGAACGAATGAGCAAACAAGTGAACTGATGAATAGATGAGTGACTGAATGAGTGAGTAAACAATTGAATGGATGAATAGATGAGTGACTGAACGAGTGAGTAAACAAATGAGTAAACAAGTGGACGGATGAATAGATGAGTGACTGAATGAGTGAGTAAACAAATGAGTAAACAAGAGAATGGATGAACAGATGAGTGACTGAATGAGTGAGTAAACAAATGAATAAACAAGAGAATGGATGAACAGATGAGTGATCGAGTGATTGAGTAAACAAATGAGTAAACAAGTGGACGGATGAGCAGATGAGTGACTGAATGAGTGAGTAAACAAATGAATAAGCAAGCGAATGGATGAATAGATGAGTGACTGGATGAGGACATAAACGAATGAGTACACAAGTGATTCGATGAGCGGCCGAGTGGGTGAGTAAACGAATGAGTAAACACATGAATGGGTGAATAGACGAGTGACTCGACTAGTGAGGAATCAAATGAGTAAACAACTGACTGGATGAACAGACGAGTGACTGAATGAGTGAGTAAACGATTGAGTAAACAAGTGATTACATGAGCGGCCGAGTGAGTGAGTAAACAAGGATGAATGGATGAATAGATGAGTGACTGAATGTGAATGAATTAATGTGACTATGAATAAGTAAATGTTGAATAAATAAGTGAAGGAAAGAGAGAGGGAGAGAAAGAGATATACTGAGGGATTGTGTGTGTGTGTGTGTGTGTGTGTGTGTGTGTGTGTGTGTGACAGAGATGTTCTTGCTCCTGGGGCACTTATTTGTCACGCCAGCAAAACGTTTGAACGGTGAAAACGTGCTTTGGAGCTGCAACAAGGACACGTGATCAGGCTGCACCGCCGACACGCGGCCAGCAGAGGGCAGCAGAAACACACCAGCCAGAGACCTCTTTGTCCCGGCTCGTATCTTTCAGGCCGGAAAATAAAGAAGACATCTGGATCCCCAGATGTTCCTTCATTACCACGAGGAACAAATGGGCCAGTAGTGTTCACCGGGGGTAAAAATACAAACTGCGCCCGAATAAAAAAACACCTTTAACGCTCTGGCGAATTCCTCTTTAACCGCGCTGTGGCGTGTTTTCCCTCTGCAGGTGACCGAAGAGGAATCACAAACAAAACAACAAAACAACAAAAGTTTCCAGTGCACGTTTTTGTGTGACGGTTAACGACAGAACAGAGAGTGTCGCACACCTACACACACACACACACACACACACACACCTACACACACACACACACACACACACTTGGAGCCAGAACTAAACATGAAAGCTGCAAAGTGCTAAAAGCAGCCGGGATAAATAATACACTCGGCAAAGTGACAGAGAGAACGAGGGACGGGAGGGGAGGGGTCAGACACGGGGGTTTCCTTTCCTTCTTCTGGGGAGTGGAGGGAGGGAGGGAGGGAGGGAGGAAAGGCGGAAAAAAAAAAAAAAAGAAAAGAAAGAAAAAATGGTTAGCGAAGAAAAAATGGTAGCGTGGAATGAAGCGCAGCTTTCGGTTCAGTCATGTGAACGTCTGTCATCATTTCCCCGTCAGCTGTGTGTGTGTGTGTGTGTGTGTGTGTGTGTGTGTGGGTGTGTGTGTGTGTGTGTGTGTGTCGTGTGATGGTTGTAGTCATGAGAAGAACAGGGAAGTACCCAAAAAAAAAAAAGTCTGTAAAGTCAGTCCGAATTGTGTGAGTCAGCAGAAACTCATCCTCTGACCTTTGGATTCATCATCATCATCATCATCATCATCATCATCATCATCGATCAAAAAAATAATAAATAAGTATAAGTAAATAATGCCCTGAGTCACTGTTGTTCGTGGTTAAGTATAAGCCCCTGGACTCGGGACCCCGGTGTGTCATTTTTGAGCGTCTCGCTCGTAATGATTTAAAGCGAGTAAATCCGCCGGGCCGAGCTCCGACTCGCGCTCTATTTTCGTTTCTGCGAGCAGAGAAAGAGCCCCGGGGTCCATCGCTATAAATCTGTCACTATGGGGAGCTTTAAAACCTACTACACACACACACACACACACACACACACACACACACACACACTGAGCCTCGTCAGTTAGAATCGGAAATCTTGCCGGAAAAAAAAAAAAAAGAATACGCCACTGCGACTTTGGGAATTAGTCATTTCCTCCTTCTGCAGCGATATACGTTTATTTCCCAAACATGCTTCTTCTTATATATATATAAACAAACAAATAAAGGTGTTTGGATGATGGAGTGGCGTTTCCCGTGCAGCCAGAACATCTCCATGAAGATACGATCCGCGTGGAAGTTCTCGCGCCGCAATGATTACGGAACGCTGACTGGGCGTCGCCTCACCTCCATCACGACCCGACTTATTTATTTATTTATTTTATTTTATATTTATTCCCCCCCCCCCCTTTTTTTTTTTCCCCCTCTGTAAAAACTAGTGGGCCCGTTTTATCTCGTGAGAAAATGGCGAGCGGGAATTCCGGTTCCACGTCGGCGGTTTTTTTTTTTTTGTGCGTTTGTCGTTTGTTTTTTTTTTTTAACGTGACCTGCTCGTTCCTCATTTCACCTCCCGTTAGAAATCCAGAAGAAAGAGAAGTGCGCATGATGCACATCAGGCCAGCGGGGGGGGTTTATGTTTAATACTTGGCGATTCCTGCGCTCGCTCCCGCGCTCGGAGCGGGGTTTTGTGCATGGCGGAGGAATGAAAATGTAAATGAGCTTGATGATAATACGCTTCCTGTTGTACAGGTGCTCGACACAAGTGAATGGATGAATAGATGAGTGACTGAATGAGTGAGTAAACAAATGAGTAAACAAGTGAATGGATGAATAGATGAGTGACTGAATGAGCGAGTAAACAAAAGAGTAAACAAGTGAATGGATGAATAGATGAGTGACTGAATGAGCGAGTAAACAAATGAGTAAACAAGTGAATGGATGAATAGATGAGTGACTGACTGAGTAAACAAGTGAATGGATGAATAGATGAGTGACTGAATGAGCGAGTAAACAAATGAGTAAACAAGTGAATGGATGAATAGATGAGTGACTGAATGAGCGAGTAGACTAATGAGTAAACAAGTGAATGGATGAATAGATGAGTGACTGAACGAGCGAGTAAACAAACGAGTAAACAAGTGAATGGATGAAGAGATGAGTGACTGAATGAGTGAGTAAACGAATGAGTAAACAAGTGATTATACGAGTGGCCGACTGTGCGAGTAAACGAATGAGTAAACACATGAACGGATGAATAGATGAGTGGCTGAACAATTGATTAAATGAACGAGTGAAGACATGAAAGGATGAATAGACAGGTCACTGAATGAGTGAGCAGGTGAACGAATTAATGTGACTATGAATGATGATAATTCATGATAATACGCTTCCTGTTGTGTACAGGTGCTCGACGCTTGTCTTTCCCCCCTTGGCGACGTTCCCGGGAGCTTCTGCCAGAGCGTCAGCGTGAGCGCTCGCCTCTTTCCGAAACGCCACTCGGCAGTGAGGAACGGAATCGGACGCGTTCTGATTTAATAAGAGAGTGGATTGGATGCTTGACGCACTCCGTCAGTCGGTCCGTCGTGGGTAAATGATTTGCTCGTTAATTTGACAGCTCGGGGACGAATCGCGTCCCTCGCCGGGATTTTACGCTTGCGATCGGAGCCGTGACGCTAACGAAACGATTGTTGCAACTGTGTTAATGTTGTGTAACGTGGGGGGGGGGGGGGGGGGGGGGGGTGTGGGGGGTAGGGGGGGGGGGGGTGTAGCTCAGCGGTTTACTGACAGGAAGGTCGGCCTCGGTTCAACCCACTCTTGTGCAAGACCCTAGGCCCCCCCCTTTGTGCTCCAGGGGGCGCTGTATCATGGCTGATCCTGTGCTCGGATCCCATCGTCTAACAAAACAAAGAAACGATGACACTGTGCTGTGATGTATATCGGGTATATAAAGGCTCTTCTTAATATGAACTGTCATGGGACGCGGGTTCGAATCACGGAATAGTGAAAAGTCTTGTGGTCGAAAAATGCGAGCGCAAAAACATCGCACTCATCCAGTTCTCCCGTGGGTTCTCCGGGGTCGCTCCTGGGGGGGGGGGGGGGGGGGGGGCTGGATCAAGCATCTGGTCTTCTATTCCCAAAAAGGCCCGGCCTGGGAAGTGGTTAAGAGCTTCGGAAGGATGCGAGTTCAAATCCCCGCACCACCACAATCACCATGTCGGGCCCTTGAGCAAGACCCTAACCTGATTGGTTGCTTAAATGGAAACGTAATGTCCTTGGGAGGAACTCGTTCTGGTGTGTGGCTCGGCTGCTTATTGTCAACGGAGCACAAACAAACAAACAAACAACTCCCGGTCTCGGGGTCTCGCGGAGGTCTTGCACTTCGCGGAGGTCGGCGGTCATGTTGCGGCACTTCCCGCGCCGCCCGGTGTTTACGGGCATTCGCCGTCTGAACTTAGACGCCGGATTACTGTCCTCGGTTTCCCCAGTCTTGGTTGACGTGTTTCCGCTTCCTTGTTTTTGCTTCTTTGTTTACTTATTAAAGTTACGATATATATATATATATATATATATATATATATATATATATATATATATACACGATATCTCTTAACGGCGTGGCAAAGTTCTTCGCTGCACCTCCGAGCAAAACAGCACTAATAATAATAATAATAATAATAATATAGGGGCAATGTGGTTTAGTGGTTAACACGTTCGTCTCACACCGCCAGGGTCCGGGTTCGATTCCCGTCTCGGCCATGTGTGTGTGGAGTTTGTGCATGTTCTCCCCGTGCCTCAGGGGGTTTTTTCTCGGGGTTCTCCGGTTTCCTCCTCCCCCAGTCCAAAAACATGCACGGTAGGTTGATTGGCACCTTGGAAAATTGTCCCTAGTTGTTGTGAGCGTGTGTGTGTGTGTGTGTGTGTGTGATATGGGTTGGCATTCCATCCAGGGTGTATCCTGCCTTAATGCCCATAGACGTCTGAGATAGGCACAGGCCTCTCCGTGACCCGAGGGAAGATCGGATAAAGCGGTAGAAGATGAATGAATGAATAATAATATAATAATAATAAAGTCATAACGAGCTGCAATTAAAAGTCAAAGTTGAGCACTTTTAAACCCCGCCCCCAAGCAAAAAGCTAATCGAAACCCTTACACCAGGCTTGAAATGTCAAACGGCGTCCGACCAGCTCTGGGTCCGGATATGATTATTGACATTTCCTGAAAGAACGATGGATGCGTCGCTAATAAAGCCCCCCCCCCCCTTCCCCCCTAAAAAAGAGACCCGGCTTTGGGCAGATCAGAGAAGATCAAGAGCTCTATATAGCGGTGGTGACCTCGATACAAACCGCCAGCCATCTTTCTCTTTCCCCGTCATCATCGCCTGTCCTCGCTCCCTTCCCGCAACCCCTCCTCCCCCCAGTTCCCTCTCCTCCTTTTCCCGCAACCCCTCCTCCCCCCAGTCCCTCTCCTCCTTTTCCTGTCCAGCCCTCTTCTACTTGTTCCAAAACTGTCAGATCGCGTTAGCGCATTTCACGCTCGCCGCCCGTGGTAAAAAACAGCCGTGAACATCGCCGCACGCCGCGATTCTCCTGCTCCACTTCCCTCTCTGTGTGCGCGACGTTCGGGGAAAAAAAAAAAAACCCTCTCGCTAGTTTATTCATGACGCAGGGGCCCCTGGTAAAGGCCACGCGGAGAGTGAAGAGGGCGAATGATGAAGGCCCGTGTTTTGACTTTTGCCTCTTTTTTTTTTTTTTTTTTTTTCTCCCTCTCCTCAGCCGTCGGCATTTCAGCCTCGATTAGGGCACAAATGCTAACGCGAGTCGCTCCGAACTGCATAATGGACTCCGTTGTGTCCTTCCGTAATAAACCCGCCGGTGTTTGGGGGCAATCGCGTAGCGGGCGAACAAAAACCCGCTACATTACGATTTGACCTCGTTGATACGAAGGAAACTTGCTGCGGGAACGTTCTCGGGATTTGCAAAGATATTATAAAGAAGTTTTTTTATTTTAGCTAATTGCTAATGTAACTCCGCCCTCGACAGCCGGACGAGTTTCCTTCGCAACGACTGCGTAAATTCCAGACGTCGCTTTCGCACACGGGTTTGTCCGGCCACCGGAAAAGGAGCCGGATGCCTGCCTGGAGACCTGCGAACGACCTGGCGGGAACACGAGACGTGGGATTTCCGCCAGTCTTCCGTCGTGACACGCTACTCGGACTTGGAATTAGTCGGACAAGTTTGATCTGGCGCTGAGAGCAGCTCGGTACCGTGCTCTGGATTGAAGCAAACCCCGGACCGCCACAAGGATCCGAAGACCAGACAATAAAAACCCTTGAAACGTAAGCGGGAACACGAGCAAAGTTAATTTATACCACAGTCAGCGGGATTCTTTTGGAGGCGTGGCCAAGATGGTACACCAGAATTCGGTGGAAAGATTTGGTCCATGCCGAAGTCTGACGTGGACACCGGACGCGTATGAGGTTCATGTTGGTGTGGAGGAACTTCCGTGCCTTGAACGTCCTCAAGTGGCCGGACCTCCTCAAGCGGGGTCTCGTCGAACGTAACCTCACATCACGGTCTGGTCTGGACGAGAGTTTACGTTCTGCTCCATTTAAATACTTTAAGCAATATTTCTAGATGTCAATTCGAACCTGAACAAATACGTTCGTAAATTCGTCTATCGCCACTTGAAGCCCTAATGACACTCCCGCCACTGTGCTTCTTTTTTTAGCGGCTTCAGTCCTCAATTTTCACATTAAGGGTCACCGTCAATCCGAGTCAACGATAAAAAAGAAGAAAAGAAAGGAAGAAAGCAAGGAAAAAAAGGGGGTGCCTTGTGAAGCATCTCTTTTCATGTCTGCTCTTGCAGCGTGGAGCTTTGATCCACAAGAGGAGGGGTCGGAGCTCCGTCTCTCTGATCTGGCCTGGCGAAATGACAGGCTGGTTGTCTGAGGCTGAGGGTGGAGCGCTAATGACAGCGCGCCCGTGCGCCCCGACGTGACTATTAGAGACCCGCTGGTGCTGGCGAGCGCTCCGGCGCCGAGCCTGTTATTAGGCGCACAGGCATCCTGTAATCACAACACGGCCTGAGCTGCTTCTGACCTTCTTCTAAAGTGGCGCAGGAGGCTGCACTCCGAGCTGGGCTCTTGGTTCAAACCCCGCGCGGAGACAGAGGTCCGTTTTGCTCGGGGAAAATAATGCTAAACCCGAAAACCGGATCCTGGAATGCTGCGGATTTACTATATTAGATATAAGGACGGACTATAGGGTAGAGACCTGCACTCCTGCATATATATATATATATATATATATATATATATATATATATATATCTATATATGTAAATATACTAAAAACCAATAAACTTATGAATCTACTGCAAAAAGCAACACTGGCAACTAAAATGAAATGAAACGATATACAGGTAGAAGGTCGGAAGGATTAAATACCGCCTGCTGGAGAAAATGACATATTTACGCATGACCGGGCGCGAGAGAGGGCGGGACAAAACTGAAACATTGCGGATGGGAGAGGGACAAAATGACATGTATTTTTGCTTGCGGGACCGGGAAAGAAAAATCCGTCCCATGTAGTTCACTTCTGTAAGGCTGATGGATGGATGGATGGATGGATGATGGATGGATGGATGGATGGATGGATGGATGGATATGGATGGATAAATGAATAGAGAGAGGGGTGTATCAATTGGACTGGCGAATGGGTGACATTACATACATGGGGAATAAATCCATCTGGACAAATTAGAAAGGGGGGAACCTTCTTCTACATACATGAAGTGGAATTTCCCCTGGGATCAAGAAAGAAAGAAATGATCTATCTATCTATCTATCTAAGACAAGGAAGGAACGGAAAGAAAGAAGGAAAGAAAGAAAGAATCTATCTATCTATGACCGGTCATAACAAATTTTGGATGCACGCAAGAAAGAGTTGTCTACCCTCTTCTACGTACTGGAATGTCCCTCAGGATCAAGAAGGAAAGAAAGAAGGAGAAAGAAGGAAAGAATCTATCTATCTATCTAGGACAGGTCATGAAAGGTTTTGGATGCATGCAGGAAAGAGCTGTCTACCCTCTTCTACATACATAAACTGGAACCTTGGGATCAAGTAAGAAAGAAAGAAAGAAAGAAACTATCTCTCTCTATCTATCTCTCTATCTATCTATGACAGGTTATGAGAAATTTTGGATGCATGCAAGAAAGAGCTGTCTACCCTCTTCTACATACATGATCTGGAATGTCATTTGGGACAAAGAAGGAAAGAAAGAAAGAAATAATATATCTATCTATCTATTAATAAATCAATCTATCTATCTATCTATCTATCTATCTATCTATCACAGGTCAGAATAATTTTTGGGAAAGAGCAGGAAACAGGAAAGAGCCGTCTACCCTCTTCTACACACATGAACTGGAATTTCCCCTCAAGAAGGAAAGAAAGAAGCATTGTTTATGACCTGTCTCACACAGCATGCGTTGTTTATTACACAAGCGAGAGTCTTTGCCATGTCGTGGCGCGAAAAAAAAACAACAACCCAAAACAAGGCTTTCCGACTTTGCACCAGATGAAAGCGCCGTCTGTCCTCTTCTGCATACGTGAACTCAAAAGGCAGGTCATAAGTGTCTATGAGTTCACGCATGTAGAAGAGGATAGACGGCGCTTTTATCCTCTCAGGCGCTCTGGAATGCCGCGGGAGCGTCAACAAAAAGGGTGTGGTTGTCTGGACTCGCGTGTCAGCAGGTATCTGCGTACACCGTCCCGCCTGACGCGATAGGAGAAGTCTTGCAGGTGGGTGGGAATTACACGGAGACCAAAAAAAAAGAAAGGAAGAACAAAAAAGTGTTTTTTTTTTTTTTTTACCACGACACATCTCTCGCTCTCGCTTGTGTAATAAACGATGCGAGGTCTTCATTCCTTTCTCATTCCTCACCGCGCTGGAACGCAGGGGGGAAAAAAAAAAAAAAAAAAAAAAAAAAAAAAAAAAAAAAAAAAAAACTCATGCTACATAATCGGGTCTACCTGTCTGGACAAAGGTGCGGGTTTCGCATACAAAACCCAGAAGTGTGTGCGAGGTGTGAAGTATCTCCCGGGATTTCCGAGGGTCCCGGTTCGAAGCCTCGGGGAAGAAAACGGCGCAGACGAAACGCAAGTTTCTCGACGCTACGTATTAAAACGTTACGAATTCGCAATCTCTCTTTTTTTTTCTTCAATTTTTAAACAGGCTCCTCAAAGCCTCTCGTCAGAAAATGAAGGCACTAGACACGCCGAGTGCTGACGAGTGGCGCATGAGAACGCCGCAGCGGGCCACGTCGGAGCGGGAGCTAATGGAATTCTCGAGGAGCCGGCGTTCATTAATATTTATTAAATGACATGCTCGGGAAAGACGCGGAATGGGGGTTTGATTTGAGCGACTCATTTATATTAATACGACGGTAACGTGGGCCTTTGGAGTGACGGAGGTGAAAGAACATCGAGCGGGGTCATTAAATGAAGCCACTGCTCGGGGAGATGAGTTCGAGCGTTTGGTGCTCAAGGAATTGATCGTATAGTGTACAAGACATAGTGGCTTAGCGGTTAGCACGTTCGCCTCACACCGCCAGGGTCCGGGTTCGATTCCCGTCTCGGATGTGTGTGTGTGTGGAGTTTGTGCATGTTCTCCCCGTGCCTCAGGGGGTTTTTCTCCGGGTTCTCCGGTTTCCTCCCTCCCGGTCCAAAAACAT
Organism: Kryptopterus vitreolus; assembly: GCA_030449085.1. Taxonomy (NCBI): domain Eukaryota; kingdom Metazoa; phylum Chordata; class Actinopteri; order Siluriformes; family Siluridae; genus Kryptopterus; species Kryptopterus vitreolus. Next base: position 831,008 of record JACRUU010000006.1, read on the forward strand.
GCACGGTAGGTTGATTGGCACCTTGGAAAAGTGTCCTGTGATGGGTCGGCATTCCATCCAGGGTGTATCCTGCCTTAATGCCCATAGACGCCTGAGATAGACACAGACTCCCCGTGACCCGAGGGAAGATCGGATAAAGCGCCAGAAGATGAATGAATGAATGAATAGACAGGTCATTGGTCATTTAGTGTATTATTGATCAACAATCAATTACTCCTTGAATGATAATTGAATTGTTAGCCAATTGGTGGTAGTTTAGTGAATTTTAAATACGTGGGTCATGAGCAGCGCTCATTCAATTATTTGTTGTTTAGTTCACTAGTCATTGAGCATTTGATCCTTTTGCCACTCGTGGCATCGGTCATTTGGTTTATTGATTGGTTATTAAGTCACTGAGCAGTCAATCATTTGATCGTGTAGTTACCGGTTATTTATCGCATCGGTCGTTCGGCCGTGTGGTACCGAATAGATGCAGGAAAATTGCTTTAGCTTGCGATTTCAGACGGTTGGGTATTCAGAATAGACTTAGAATAGAATCGCCTACATTTCTCACGTACACATTACAGCACAGCGAAATTCTCTCTTCGGTTGGAAGAAACAGAGGTTTCTGGGGTCAGAGCGCAGGGTCAGACAGCGCCCCCTGGAGCACACTTGGGCTTTTCTCAAGGACACAAAGCCGGCAGCTTGGCAATACCGGAGGCTCGAACCCCCAGTTTTTGCATTTCCCAGGAAGCCGGGGTCAGAGCGCGGGGTCGGTCATCTTATTCTGCCCCCCCTGGAGCACACAGTGTTAAGGGCCTTGCTCAAGTACCCAAGGCTGCCAGCTTGGGGATACCAGGGGCTCAAACCCCGATCAGTAGCCCAGCGCTTTAAACCACTGAGCTATCCCAGGAATATCCCAGTGAGCTACCAGTTTTTGCATTTCCCACGGAAGCCGGGGTCAGAGCGCAGGGTCAGCAGTCACACGGCACCCCTGGAGCACACAGGGTTAAGGGCCTTGCTCAAGGACCCGAGGCCAGCAGCTTGGGGATACCGGGGCTCCAGCAACTTAAACCGCTGAACTATCCCAGGAATATCCCAGTGAGGTAACCCCTCCCCAGTTTTTGCATTTCCCAGGAAGCCGGGGTCAGAGCGCAGGGTCAGCCGTCATACGGCGCCCCCCTGGAGCACACAGGGTTAAGGGCATTGCTCAAGGACCCAAGGCTGCCAGCTTGGGGATACCGGGGCTCGAACCCCGATCAGTAGCCCAACGCTTTAAACCACTGAGCTATCCCAGGAATATCCCAGTGAGCTACCAGTTTTTGCATTGCCGGGGTCAGAGCGCAGGGTCAGCCGTCGTATGGCGCCCCTGGAGCACACAGGGTTAAGGGCATTGCTCAAGGGCTCAACAGTGGCAGCTTATACGTGTTGGGGCTCGAACCACCAACCGTATGATCATAAATCCAGCAACTTACCAACTGGTGGCGGTGGTCCAACTGGACCACCAGCGGTCTCCTCTGGACCACCGTCCCCCAAAGTTTAAACAAAAGCAACAAGGTGTGAATTTGACTTAAATGAGGAAACTAAAGCAAATCCACCACCTGGAAAAACAGCTTCCAGGACGCAGAAAGTGTTTTTGGCTGCAAATAAATTGCCACTATTGCACAATTCCAAGCTGTCAAGGTTCGGAAACACTCCACCAACATCGCCCCCCCGACCCCCAAAACCAAACACCACATTTCTTCCTTTTACTGCTCCTGAATGCTTCTGGAATCCATTTGTCTAATAGATGATAATTACGTCTTCATTAGCGACGTGAACATTTCCTGACTGGGTATCAGCTTTTGAATTGTAGCCGTCGGATGAAACGGTGCGGCAGAGGTACGATCCCCTGCAACGTATGATGTTCCGCCCCCGGGTCTCCTCTGGACCACCGTCGCAAAAAACTGCAAACCTATTGCACAATTCTGTTCTGTCCGACGTAATTTCTACGACGACGTAATCAAACGATAATGTAACCCGAGCGCGCACGCGACATGCTATTACCTCCTCGGCTTCCTGAATTCGCGCCGTACGTCCGCGAGACGCGTCGATGTTATCGGTCTCTCGCGCTGCCCGGAGTTGCGTGGCGCTCTTATCAGTGCGTGTTCTCCGGGGTTCAGCGGCCTGTTGGAACCTGCACGCGGCGATAGAGCAGGTATGCGACTCTGCAGGTATGCGTCCTGTACGGGTAACGCGATAGCAGAAGGTGACTTACCATCGTCACCTGATCACGAGGTTTTTAAATCATTTTACGCAACCAAAAAAAAAAAAAAGAACTATTAGGTGATAATTGCAATATGCAAATTAGTCTCCGGGAACATTTCGGGGTCGAGAAATCGTTCCTAAATTCAGGAAAACGAATTCGTTATTGTGAAATGGACGTTTCGTGACACCGAATCTTCACGCTTTAGAATACGACGCTCCAAACAGGAACGCGCGATGTCGGAAAACGGCGACGTTCCCGCCGCCGTCTCATTTCCAGGATCCGTTACATTGTGTTACCCAGTGCTTGTGCTTTATCTGATTAACTTACAAGATAAAAACGAAAACGTTCATTCATGCGTTAATCGCGCAGCCAAGCGTTCGTACGTACTCTTTAAGCTCCGTGCCCTTTCCGAGTCCGATTCCCAACTGGGTCTGCATATCGTGTTTGTGTTCTGACCCATGACGGATGATGAATATGCGCATATTTAACGAGCGATGCCTCATTTACCTCGGTGTAATAATGAATAAGCAGCGCATCGTAAGTGGATTTGGATCAGACACTGACACCCCCAACACCACCGAAAAAAGCGACCACCCCCCCCGACGCCCCCCTCCCCCTCCCATTCACCCCCCTGGGCACAGCTTGACCCCTTTCCATACATTAATCCCAAGGCTACAATCCTGTGAACCCGGTGCTCATAGGCTCTGACAAGCCAACGCGCTGTCCAACCTTATATGCCAGGAATAACTCTGCCTTACGAGGCGAGCCGCTAAGCGAAGGGGAAAGAAAAACAAAAACGGAATTAGGCCACAGCTGTTTAGGACTGTAGGCAAAAAATCAGTCTGAATACGTCAGGGAACATTACATCAGATAAAGTGCCGGGGTGCGTGCCGTGCACGCTGCGGTTCTAACAGCGAGATGCTTTCGCCCCCCCCCCCCCTCTCGACTCGACCGCCCCAGACCGCCACGCCGGCCCCACCATCACCACCACCACCACCACCCCATCCCTCCCTTGTGTTTTAATCTGTGATCCTTCGACATTATGCTAATTGGAAAGTCGTGGAAAAAACAGACGAGAGTGGGGGTAAGACATGAGATAAAAGGCTCACTAGTGGTGGGATTTGAACCTGCTATATACTGGTTCAGAGGCGAAGACCTTAACTACTGAACTACCACATTTACATTTACGGCATTTGGCAAGACGCCCTTATCCACAGCGACTTACAACTGAGGGTTAAGGGCCTTGCTCAAGTGGCCCTTGCCACTAGGGGTAGCTTGGTGGTTGTGGGATTTGAACCTGCAATCTTCTGGTCCAGAGGCCAACGCCTTAACCACTAAGCCACCACCTCCCTTACCATACCGCCATCCCAGACATGTACCCATACCTTTTGCTTGTGTAGCGTACGTGGTGGTGATATCGCTACGGCAATTCCGACCCGCTTCGTAAAGTCCGTCGTTCGTGCCGACGCGGCCTCTTTAGGAGGCTTGTTATCGTCCAGAAATACTCATTCTGAGGCGCTGGTACAAATTACGACCGCGCTAGACTTTAAGTAACGCTCAGCACCGGCGACGTAACGTTTTACTGCCTGGCTCTTACTTCAAGCCCTACAAAGCTGGTCAAGGTCAAGGTAAAATTACAGCAGGAGTAGAAAACCCCTGCAGCGGGGGGGAAGGGGGGGACGGACGGACGGCAAGGGGGAAGGGGGTATATGCGAGGGCTTTCGTAGCCATGTCGGCTCGAGTTCGGATTCCCGATGCTGTGTGTGTGTGTGTGTGTGTGTGTGTGTGTGTGTGTGAGCCGGAATCGATCCGTAGCTCTTCGAGAGAACGACCTTAAAAACACAACCTCATGTGCAAGGGGAAAAAAACCCACTCCGCCGAACATGATGCAGCCTTTTAGAAGTTCTCCAGGAGCGCTTGCTGACAGAACTGGGTAAACCCACTAACACACTCCCTTGTCTCTCGGAAGAGAGAGCGAAGAAATGTTTGCTGAGCCGAGTCCCCCCCCCAACCGCCACCCCCCCCCCCCCCCCTCCTCCCCCAAAAGCAGGTCGAATTATTAAAGAAGCGATAAAAACACACTATCGGGAGGAAACTGGAGGCGAGATGGCGGCTTCTTTTCTCACGGAGTCCTTTCGGGCTCAGATTGGCATCTTGTGTTAATCACATGCGAGCGGCTTCATTAGCACTTCAAAGGCGGCGGGAAAAACAGAAACGGAGGCCATTTTGTTCGTTGGCCTCGTTTTTTTTTTTTTTTTCCTTTCTTTTTTTTTTTTTCGGGAGCCCGTAATGAATCTCGGAGGAATTTGGAATCCGGGGGGTTTGTAGATGCTCGGAACGCGAGTCCGTGTGCTGAATCCATATCTTTGGATGGAGGGGGAAAATATAACCGCCACCCATTGGAGGAAGAAGAATTCATTCGTTCATCTTCTAGCGCTTTATCCGATCTTCCCTCGGGTCACGGGGAGTCTGGGCCTATCTCAGGCGTCTATGGGCAATTAAGGCAGGATACACCCTGGATGGAATGCCAACCCATCACAGGACACACATTCACACACACACACACACACACACACACACACACATTCATGCACTAGGGACAATTTTCCAAGGTGCCAATCAACCTACCGTGCATGTTTTTGGACCGGGGGAGGAACCCGGAGAACCCAGAGAAAAACCCCCTGAGACACGGGGAGGGGAGAACATGCACAAACTCCACACACACATGGCCGAGACGGGAATCGAACCCGGATCATTTATATATATATATATATATATATATATATATATATATATATATATATATATATATATATATATAGATATATATATATAGATACTATATATATATATATATATATATATATATATATATATATATATATATATATAAATATATATATATATATATACACGAGATCTCATTTCTAAATGACAGCGAATCACTTCCGACTTTTTACTTCTATGTCGAGGCTACGTAAAAAGTCACGGCGGCGCATAGAGCGAGGTCTGTGATTGGACGTCTCGGCGGCGTATTCGCACGTATTCCTCCGCTGTTTTTAAAGTCCACAGTGACGATACACAACGTGGACATGGACCCAAGCAGGATCGTCGAAAGGAAATGTCGACACCTCTGCGATTCCTCATCGTTGTTTTACAAAGACTGCCAGCTGTCATTCGGATACCGCAAAAACACCGCCAACTAGTGTTTGGTCAACGTCACTGCAGAGCGGCGCAGAAGTATAAATCGACCTCCCTGCGTTCACATCGTGCTACACTCGCACGCGATTGGTCACGCAAACACACATCGTTTTTAAGCAAGGATTCATTCATTCATTCATCTTCTAGCGCTTTATCCGATCTTCCCTCGGGTCACGGGGAGTCTGTGTCTATCTCAGGCGTCTATGGGCTTTAAGGCAGGATATACCCTGGATGGAATGCCGACCCATCACACACACACACACACACACACACACACACTCATACACTAGGGTCAATTTTCCAGCAAGGATCGTGCCGCCCAAAACTTTAGGGAAAGAAATCATAATTATATTGGATTATATTGGAAAATAAATAATACCCCCACACACACACACACACACACACACACACAAGCGTGACTCTGGTAATCCTTTTGTACACAGCTTTGTATCTCAGAGTAAATACAAATTTTTTTAAAAAAAAGCTGAGTCACAGACACTACGCTTGAAGAGACGCCGGATTCCGGAATGTAAAGTCTAGTACGTAAAAAAAAAAAAAAAAAAAAAAAAAAAAAAAAAAAAAAAAAAAAAAAAAAAAAAAAAAAGGGTCAGACGTTTGCCGGAATCGGATAATCATCTTGCTGAGATAAGGGCGAGACCAAACGGCACACGTCTCATTAAAGCCAAAAAAATAAAGCGCATTCCAGATCGGAACGTATTCATCTCAAAAGTTTTTGTTTTGTTTTGATTGGACGCTGCATTCTTCCGTTCAAAGAGCTTTTTGAACGCGTGCGCTTTATAAGATAAGGGAGAGAAAGGAAAAGACAAAAAGTAGAAAGCTTATCGGAGAGATGGAAGGAAGAAGAAAGGAGAAGGAAGAAGAAGAGAGAGGAAGAGCATCTCCTGTAACAGAACAAGTCCAGACAGGCACCTGTCCTGTTTTTGTTTGGTCTAGTCGTCTCTCTAGAGCACACACACACACACACACGTGCCAGACACACACACACACACACACACACACACACACACACTGTGCCTTTTGGGATTTAATTGTCGCCTGTAATTCAGCGAGTCTGTTCAGACTTGGTCCTAACGTGTCCCGTGAGATCGGATCGGAACCGGAAGGCCGAGACGGTGATTTGTTCACGGCCGGGATTTGAAAGCGTCGTCTCGGGCCACGTGATCGTGAAGAAATGTCAGAAAATGTTTTTTAAAAATTAAAAAATAAAATAAAATAGATAGATAGATAGACAGATAGACAGATAGATAGATCAGATAGACAGATAGATAGATAGATAGATAGACAGATAGATAGATATAGATAGATAGATAGATAGATAGATAGATAGATAGATAGATAGATAGATAGATAGATAGATAGCATACGGAATATAGATAGAATATCATACTTTGATGATAGATAGATAGATAGATAGATAGATAGATAGATAGATAGATAGATAGATAGATAGATAGATAGACAGATAGATAGATAGATAGACAGATAGATAGATAGATAGATAGATAGATAGATAGATAGATAGATAGATCAGATAGATAATAGATAGATACATAGATAGATAGATAGATCAGATAGATAGATAGATAGATAGATAGATATCATATATAGATAGATAGATATACATAGATAGATAGATAGATATAGATAGATAGATAGACAGATAAATAGGCAGATAGATAGATAGACAGATAGATAGATAGACAGATAGATAGACAGATAGATAGATAGATAGATAGATAGATAGATAGATAGATAGATAGATAGATTCATAGATAGACATAGATAGATAGATAGATAGATAGATAGATAGATAGAATATCATACTAGATAGATAGATAGATAGATAGATAGATAGATAGATAGATAGATAGATAGATAGATAGATAGACATATAGATAGATAGACAGATAGATAGATAGATAGATAGATAGATAGATAGATAGATAGATAGATAGATAGATAGATAGATAGATAGATAGATGATAGATAGATCAGATAGATAGAGATAGATAGATAGATAGACATAGATAGATAGACAGATAGATAGATAGATAGATAGATAGATAGATAGCATACGGAATATAGATAGAATATCATACTT
>JACRUU010000006.1:841057-843557 GCA_030449085.1 Kryptopterus vitreolus
TAAGTTCTTTTTTTTTATCCCCCAAAGAACTTTTATTTCAGGGGGGGCACTATGGTGGTTTAGCGGTTAGCACGTTCGCCTCACACCGCCAGGGTCCGGGTTCGATTCCCGTCTCGGCCATGTGTGTGTTTTGTGCATGTTCTCCCCGTGTCTCAGGGGGTTTTTCTCCGGGTTCTCCGGTTTCCTCCCCCGGTCCAAAAACATGCACGGTAGGTTGATTGGCACCTTGGAAAATTGTCCCTAGTGTATGAATGTGTGTGTGTGTGTGTGTGTGTGTGTGTGTGTTGTGTGTGTGACATTCCATCCAGGGTGTATCCTGCCTTAATGCCCATAGACGCCTGAGATAGACACAGACTCCCCGTGACCCGAGGGAAGATCGGATAAAGCGGTAGAAGATGAATGAATGAATGAAGATATTTATTTATTTCGGTTTTTAATTATCCGGCCTTATTTTTTCCCCCCCATAACCTTATTTTTTGTTAGTTTTGCATTTGGATTATGATTACTTTTGATTCGTAAGCACTCGGGGCTTTTCCCTGCTTTTTCAGCAGCGTTGATATCATCACTGAGCGAAGAAATACTTCTGCTTGTGTGCGAGTTCTATTTAAATGTATTCCCAAACTGCTGTCGCTCGCTTCCCGCCAGACATGCACTAAACTAGGACATGGTATTGTGTCGAGTAGTTTTGTGCTTCAAATGCATCTTTTATGCATCCGGGGTTCCTAAAAGCATCGGGAAATAGATGGGAGACGGAAGCAGGGGCGCGATCTCGCGTCGCGCTGCACTCAGAGATGCGCGGTTTTGCATCGGTTCAAATACACTATGGGCAAAAGTTTGTGGACGCGAAGGAGCTCCACTCGTCTGGGAAGATGATCCACTTGACGTTATGGGAATCCAAAAACTTCCATTCATCTTCTGGCGCTTTATCCGATCTTCCCTCGGGTCACGGGGAGTCGGTGTCTATCTCAGGCGTCTATGGGCATTAAGGCAGGATACACCCTGGATGGAATGCCAACCCATCACAGGACACACACACACACACACACACACACACACACACACACACACACTAGGGACAATTTTCCAAGGTGCCAATCAACCTACTACCGTGCATGTTTTTGGACCGGGGGAGGAAACCGGAGAACCCGGAGAAAAAACCCCTGAGGCACAGGGAGAACATGCACAACTCCACACACACATGGTCGAGACGGGAATTGAACCCGGACCCTGGAGGTGTGAGGCGAAACACTAATCCATCCCAATACTTTTGAGCATTTAGTGTATATTAGGGAGAACAAAAAGAAGGTATATTATTGGTCGAGCTACTGTATATTAGCGTTTTCGTCCCGATTGGCGCTTTCTTGGCGTGGCTTTGTCGCTCATGTCGAGTCTAATTACACGGCGAGTCGACGAGTCACGGCGAGTCCGTGTACGCTCGGCGAGCGCTCTACATTTGGATACGGTGCCGAAATATCCCCGAAATGCCCGTCAGTCAAAACAGAAACCACTTACAATTATTTACACAAAGACTAATGAAGAGTTTCCTGTTTAGAGGAAAAGGCTTTTGGGTTCTCAGATGTGGACGTTAGAGGAGAGAAAGAAAGCGTCTCTCTGATCCTGCCTTCTTTTTTTATTTTATTTATTTAATTTATTTAAGGGGGGGGGGGGGGCGGGGCGGGGGGGGGGGGGGGGGGGGGGGGGTCGAACAAGTCGGGTCAGGAAAAAAAAAAAAGAGTCGGAGCGTTTCCTCTCCAAGTTTCCTTTCTGAAGCGACGCTCTCAGGGAGAATGTCATCCCTATAACGCTCTCTTTCCTCTTCCCTTCCCCCTGAGCTGCTTCCCCTCCTCCACTTACATAAAAGCCCTATTTAAGTTAAAAGAGAGTGAGGGAAGAGTGGGAGAGGGAGAGGGAGAGAGAGAGGACATACCACCACTATTGGCACCCTGCCTCCATGACCTAGTTTCCTACTTACGTTCAGAGAGAGTGAGAGAGACAGACAGAATGAGTGGTTTAGAGAGAGAGGGGGGGGGGATAGGATGAAGAAAAAATGAAAGCGCGAGAGAGAGAGAGAGAGAGAGAGAGAGATCACTAAAAGCACAGAGAAAGAGACTCAAAGAACGACTCAATATTGGACAAAAGAATCTTGAGTTTGAAAGACAGAGAAAGAGTGATAGAGACAAAGATACAGAAAGAAAGAAAGAGAGAGAGACGAAATAAAGAAAGAAAGACAGATATAAAGAAAGAAAGAATTCATGCACAATTTAGAAAACTAAAAAAGCTGATCATAAAGAAAGACAGACAAAGAAACAGAGACAGAGGAGAGAAAAAGAAAGAATCTCAGAAAGAAAGAGAAAGAAAATGGAAAGAAAGTCAAAAAGAAAGAAAGAAAGAAAAAAGAAAGAAAAATGATGCACAAATTAGAAAACTAAAAATCTTATCATAAAGACAGAGAGAGAGAGAGAGAAAGAGAGAGAGAGAGAGAGAAAGAGAGAGAATGAGA
>JACRUU010000006.1:846057-853557 GCA_030449085.1 Kryptopterus vitreolus
AACAAAATCGCCTTTATTTGTCACGTTACAGAAAAGTGGAATACTTTCGCCGGAGCACAGAGGGTTAAGGGCCTCGCTCAAGGGCCCATGGGCGGCAGCTACCGGGGTTCGAACCCCTGACCTTCTGCACACCTTTTTTTTTTTTTTTTTTTTACACTTTTCTCTTAAAACTCTTAAAACTTGACAACTTAAATTCCCATACGAACTTACAGGAAAATATAACGTTAAATGTTTTCTTTAACGTAATCCATGTTACGCAATTATCCCGTTGTGTAAATCTGCTTCGCACATTGTGAAAAGCGCTACATAAATAAAACTGAATTGAAAATATAACGTTTTTTTTTTTGTGTGTGTGTAAATACGCGATAATTTCGCTCGGGGACGTTATTTTTGTTATTTAAGTTGTAAAAGCACGGGGGGGCACGGTGGCGTAGTGGTTAGCACGTTCGCCTCACACCGCCAGGGTCCGGGTTTGATTCCCGTCTCGGCCATGTGTGTGTGGAGTTTGTGCATGTTCTCCCCGTGCCTCAGGGGGTTTTTCTCCGGGTTCTCCGGTTTCCTCCCTCCCCCGGTCCAAAAACATGCACGGTAGGTTGATTGGCACCTTGGAAAATTGTCCCTAGTGTATGAATGTGTGTGTGTGTGTGTGTGTGTGTGTGTGTGTCCTGCGATGGGTTGGCATTCCATCCAGGGTGTATCCTGCCTTAATGCCCATAGACGCCTGAGATAGACTCCCCGTGACCCGAGAAGATCGGATAAAGCGCTAGAAGAAGAAGAAGAAGTTGTAAAAGCGACTTGTAAGATGTCACGACTGCGATGGACAACACGCTCGGTGGATTTCTGTGTGAAAGTGTTTATTAGTGTTTGAACTGGTCGGGGCTGGTTGGGTTTCACTGGGACGAAGGTAATAGCCGGCGTTTTTAAACTGCTTGAATTGAGTCCGTCAACCAGGAGACAGCTGCAGGATGTGGTCAGGGGCCCCCAAGTTCCCAGTGAGCGAGTGGAGCCGGTGGGGGTCGGACATGTCAGGAACCATGAAGCCATCGGCGCACGAGAAGACGCAGTGTTGCCGTCGAAGGACGACGCCGGCGAGCGAGACGTTCTCGCTGCCTGGAGTCGCTTTTTTTTTTTTTTACTGGATAGCGACGCTCCGTGTTGTCATGCGTTATACGTCATACGGATGAATAATAATAATAATAATAATAATAACGCGTGCTCTCTCGCTCCGTCTGCGCTGAAATCCACAAGCGACTAATTTATCGCTCGACACAAAGGCCACTTTGATTCGGCGCGGTGGTCCAGACCACAATGACATCAGCGCGGCGGCGACGCAGCCGCTCCGCGTAAAACGCGCCCGTAAAAGTCGCATAATGAACGTGCCTCGTTCGACCGCGGCGGCGTTTTCCGGCCGTACGTGTTTTACATTCACGTAATCTAATCTAAACTGTAAACGATTCACACGGGGGTCCAAGCCGTTTTTATTTCTTTCCATGGCGCTTTCCGTCCCTCGTACCACCACCGGGACACGCCCACAGGAGCCTTTCTACGACGTCCGTCGCCGCCCACTCCCGGACCGGCACGCGGTCTTCGCCAACGTCCGCCCGTCTCTTTCCGATCTGATCCTTGCCTCGAGTCTGATGTCTCCCACAACTTTATTGCCGTCGCCGGACGGAAACGAGCGCACTGATTACTCATCGGTTCCAGGCGTTCCCCTAGCGTTCCCCTAGCGTTCCATCCGGCTCCGCCCTCCCGACGCGCTGACACACCGACATCCGTAAGCGATCTTTACAGTGCAGTAATGATAATATTTTGTCTTTAATATCGTGCAATCAACTCTGATTGGTCATAAAAAAAGTCCCAGCTAAAAGAAAGGCAAAATCGCAAGTATATTATTATATTATATATATATATATATAATGGGGCACGGTGGCGTAGTGGTTAGCACGTTCTCCTCACACCTCCAGGGTCCGGGTTCGATTCCCGTCTCAGCCATGTGTGTGTGGAGTTTGTGCATGTTCTCCCCGTGCCTCAGGGGGTTTTTCTCCGGGTTCTCCGGTTTCCTCCCGGTCCAAAAACATGCACGGTAGGTTGATTGGCACCTTGGAAAATTGTCCCTAGTGTTTGAATGTGTGTGTGTGTGTGTGTGTGTGTGTGTGTGTGTGTGTGTGTGTGTGTGTGTGTGTGTGTGTGTGCCCTGCGATGGGTTGGCATTCCATCCAGGGTGTATCCTGCCTTAATGCCCATAGACGCCTGAGATAGGCACAGGATCCCCGTGACCCGAGGGAAGATCGGATAAAGCGCTAGAAGATGAATGAATATATTAATATAAAAAAAATAACGTTGGTGTTAATCGTTTGTTTATTAGGCGCTATAAAGCGAGCGAGAACTTGTTTAATGGATGTTTGGCAATTTTACGCAGATAAAATGTTCCTTCGACAAATAAGCGTTTGTTAGACGTTGGAAATGTGTACGAGTTGTGTAATAACAACGCGCAGGGATTAGAGGGTAAAAAATAAATAAATAAAATGTTTTTTTCAAAAATACTCGCCTCCAGGGCGGCGGTGAAACGCTGCGTATTCATCACACAGTGCGTTACTCCTTACGAAATGTATACACAAGCAACAAAAGGCAGGGCCATGACCGTAATGTCATTGTCATTCGGCGATGACTAACGTGCAATTAGCGCTAATCCTTGACAGATGATTTTAAGATACGTAGTTTCTATTTTGGAGAAAGAAAGAACGAAAGAAAAACAATAACAGGAAATTAAAGGAGTGCCAATTGAAAAAGGCAAAAGTGGGTGGGGGAAAAAAATGGTTTGGCAAAGACTCGGGTGCTGGGCCCTTGAGCAAGGCCCTTGAGCGTTAACTCCTCAGTGTTAAATTTGCATTTGACGGACGGCGTTTATCCAGAGCGACTTATCTCGTTCGTATAATTGACCAGTCCTAAGGGCCTTGCTCGGGGGCCCAGGAGTTAGGGAGGGTGGTGGGAGCTTTGTAGTCAAGGTACCGGGGAAGGTCTCAGGTTAGAGACCTTGAGCAAGGCGGATCTGCTCAGTTGTAAGTCTCTTCTGGATAATGCCTTGAATGCAAATGAGTGGCAGCCAGGGGATTTGAACTCATGACCTTCTGATGCATGCATTAACGACACTTAGCTGCCAGTTGCACGGTCCCAAAGCAACCCTCGCTGGGGGGGGGGGGGGGGGGGGGGGGGGGGGGGGGGGGGGGGGGGGGGGGGGGTGGGGTTAACTCAGTGTTTAGGGCCTTGCACTCTAAATAGTAAGGTCATGAGTTCCAATCCCAGCAACACCAAAACTGGTCTCTTGAGCAACACTGGTCTCTTAACACAGAATAAGTGGCTCGGAGTCTACCGCAAAGGTTTAACGTCGACAGGATTATCGGCGCCTCGGCAGATTTCCGCTGGGATTCCACTTCCTTGTATATTCCTGCATTCGCTGGTCACTAATCACTCCTAATCCTCGGTATTCCGGCTAGGCGAGTTCGTTTGAGGTCGTGTGTTGGAGGTACAGAGGTTCCCCCGCTACCCGGTCTCGCAGTATTTATCTACTGAGCGCTTTTGCCAGGCGGGAAATGGGGGGGTCTTGGGGGTTTATTCATCGGGAAAGCCGACGCTGACGTCCCGGAGCCTTGACGGATCGTCTGCTGGACGAATCCTAATGGCTTTTTATCGCGGGAATCCCAGTCAAGACCCATTTTACACAACGCCCTATTCATCACAACTGTCCTAAATATGTGTGTGTGTGTGTTGGGGGGGGGGGTTTGTTTCGAACGTGGACGGCGTTGAGCCGCGTTATTTCCGTCGTTATCGGAAGTGGTTATTTATTTTTGTTTCGGAAATAAATCGGGAAATTAAAACCTTCCGGCGTTAAGGACGGCGCTTGGGCGGGTTCCGACTCCGAGCTGGTGTCGCTGGTAAGAGATGAGAAATGCGCCTTAAACAGAAGGCTTTCCCTGCGCTAATCCTACCTTTCGGCGAGCGCTGCTCGGCTCGTGACATGTGGCTCTCATTTGGGTCTGAAAAACGATCCGCTGCCAAACGCGGGAGAAACCGCGAAGGAGGGGAAAAAACGCGCTCCGACTCGACTCCTCCTGCTTTATCGGCGCTAAAACCCCCGTCCTCCTCCCACCACACCCCCCCCCCCCGCCCCCCCAACCCATACATCGTAGGAGCAAGACTAACCCCAGACCACAAGCAGACCGAACGTCGATGGTGAGCTTTGAAGCTATGTTAACGCACGTTATCGCTATCACGTGACAGCGGGTGGACTTTGTGTTGGGGGGTGGTGGGGGGGGGGGGGGGGGGTTATCAGGCCTCTGAAACAGCAGTCGGCATTCAGCACAGGAAGGGGTCAATCGCTCACAGAGTCGGCTCTGGGGTTCAAAAGGTTCATTCGAGGGGAATTTGAGTCCTCGGCCCCTCCTCCACTCGTCTAACGCTGAAGTACACGAAAAAATAAAGAAAGACTGCTCTGTGTTCCCCGTCGGGAGGCGTCGGCGCTGGGCGATCGCGTGAAAAACCTCCACCTGCCCGACTACGGAACTTTCAATGCGAGCGCGATCGACTTTTTCCGTTTTTCAGCCCTGAAGGTTCGCGTCTGAATTGTCAAACGTGAAACCCGGGGCGTCGCGCGCTAACCTCGCTTCACTCCTGTGGCACATGTGGCCGGCGTCGGACCAGACGGCCCAGATGTTTTTTAATGCGTGCTCGGAGAGGAAGAGGGAGGAAGGGTGGGTCAGCCTCTGGAATGGCAACTCCTTTGTTCTTGGATTCACTTATTGGAGCCTACCTCAAAAACTACAGTACCCATAAAGCATGTGGGGGGGGGGGGGGGGGGGGACCAGACCTGGGGGTTGTGCAGTTTCACAGAGTAAACAAAAACAAAAACAACAAAAGGAAACGTCTCGGTTGAATCAGTAATGAGAAAGAAACCGCAAAGTGACTACTGTCAGATATGTACGCTGGAAAACGGCGAATACGCAACCCTGATCATTCATTCATTCATTCATTCGTTCGTTCATCTTCTACCGCTTTATCCGATCTTCCCTCGGGTCACGGGAGTCAGGTCTATCTCAGGCGTCTATGAGCATTAAGGCAGGATACACCCTGGATGGAATGCCAACTCATCTCAGGACACACACACACACACACATTCACATTCACACACACATTCATACACTAGGGACAATTTCCCAAGGTGTCAATCAACCTGCATGTTTTTTGGACCGGGGGAGGAAACCGGAGAACCCGGAGAAAAACCCCCTGAGGCACGGGGAGAACATGCACAAACTCCACACACACATGACCGAGACAGGAATCGAACCCGGATCCTGGCGGTGTGAGGCGAATGTGCTAACCACTAAACCACCGTGCCTGCAACCCTGATCACAAAGGCTGTAAATTATGAATTTATAAACAATAATAATAATAATAATAATAATAAATGATATGAAAATATTTGATCTAGTTATTTGTCAAGTGTAATAATCCATATATTACATTGTTACCCACATTGGAAATGTATATATATATATATATATATATATATATATATATATATATATATATATATATACACACGTATATATATATATATATATATATATATATATATATATATATATATATATATATATATATATATATATATATATATATATATAAAATACACAAACATAGTTCATTTATAAACGTATAAATTAGCGGGGCACAAATTTGTTTACTCCCCGAGTCACACTTTGCCCGCAGTATCCGTTTATTATTATTATTATTATTATTATTATTATTAGAGATAATCCCAAACGCCGAGGGAGCCAATGAATGAAGAGTGACAAGAATGAAGACGTTTGTCAAAATATACTGAAATAAGAAAAGCAAATCTTTAGAAACATTCCGTATAAAACACACACACACACACACACACACACACACACACACACACACACACACTTCTAAACATCTGTATTACCCAAATGGGGCCGATTTAATTTCATTTATCCGTTTATCTCGCAATTTAGTTTGTGCCAAGTAAAATAATAAAAAGACTCTTGAATTAATTTGATTTATTATATTTTATTTTGATAGTTCTTTTTATATAATATCATTTTAGGTTTTTTTTTTTTTTTTTTTTTTAACACAGCAGGGATTTGATTGAGAATTGTTTAAAAAATGTAACCAGAAACTGATTTTTTTCGAATTTTTTTTCTATATATCGCGTTTGCGTCGGATCGATAATTTTGCGTTCCGTTGCACCCCTCCTGTACCCCCTATGACAGCATGTATACACTGAATTGGTATTGATCCAAACTCGTGGTACGCGATCAAAAGTGGAATTGCACTGAAGTGTTCACCAATGGTGGATCTTTAAGTTCAGGTAGGTAGAAGAAGGCAAACAGCGTCTCCTAAGTCGCTAAGTTCCTAGCGTACTCAGGCACAGAGATGAGGAGACGTACTTCCAGACGAAAGAATTCCAAAGGCCTCGTTTGTACCTGGGCGCCGCGTGTCACGCCGACGTCGTGTCAGGAATTGATTCCGTTTATTTATTCAGCGCTTTTAAGGTTTCAGGTTTTACATCGGAGGGCGCATTGGGTAGCCGTAACATCATCTCGGTCCACTCCTGCGTCAGTGTCCGTACTTCCTCCTTACTACCGCGTTCCCGTCATGGAAGGAGAACCAAGAACCCTCATGACCATCGGCATCATGACCGTCGGCGCTATCGGTACTGTTGGTACAGTCCGACCAAATGGAAGACTTTTAAGCACCTTTTAAAGGCCGTTAAGAACGCAATGTAAGACCTTGATAACAGCATTTGGCAGACGCCCTTATCCAGTGCGACTTACGACTGAGCAATTGACGGTTAAGGGCCTTGCTCAAGGGCCCACAAGAGGCAGCTTGGTGGTGGTGGGGTTTGTACCAGTGATCTTCCTGTCCACCTTAACCACTGGGATACCACCATTACATCATCAAATAGTGATGTACGGCTACCCAATACATACCTTGTTAGCTACAGACCTTAAACACGTATCACTAAACGTTCACTTCCTTTTAGCAAAAAAAAAAAATCTGTTTTTCTTTTACGTTTGTGGTACAATCCGAGAGCGATTGGACATTTGGTGTAGCGAAAGAAAGAACTACAATACCACGGAAAATAACACACGAAAAAAATGCTACATCAAAAAAAATTATCATTATTTAATTTTATTTTTAAAATTGTACAAATTGCTTGTTTTGTTTTTTTTTTAATTGTAAAATAATAAACCCTGAATCTTTACCATATTTGCATCAAAGAGTTTTGAATGTTTGGTCCGTTTAAGGCAGGCATGTTCAAAGTCCGGCCCGGGGGCCAAATGGGGCCCGTGTTCAAATTTCCCCCGGCCCCATAAAGTCAATAATATACAACCGGCCAGCAGCAGTGTTTACCAACAGTATAAAATACACGAATACAACAAAAAAGCTACTTTAAATTTCACCAGAAGACATGTA
>JACRUU010000006.1:858557-878557 GCA_030449085.1 Kryptopterus vitreolus
GTGAATCGGCAGCCATGTTGGATTTTTAAACGTTCCCCTCGCCCCGGGAACCCGGTGCCGATGCACCGGGTTCCCGTCACCACAACAACGCCGCTTGGGGACTAAAGAATAAAAGGACAAAATGAATAATAAAAAAGCGCGCCCTGACGGCGGCGAGGATCTCCGGCGCGGCGACGTCGTCTCGATTGGCGCTCGTCTTTCAGGTTATTGGTCTCTGCGCGTCTGCACGCTCGGCGCCTTGTTTGTGCCTTCGGCTGTTTTTGTAACGCCGCTCGCAGCGATGCAAATGCAAGCGCGCATGGAAATCGGCGCAATAGCGTGCCTCCGTGTCGG
This sequence comes from Kryptopterus vitreolus, assembly GCA_030449085.1. Lineage (NCBI taxonomy): Eukaryota > Metazoa > Chordata > Actinopteri > Siluriformes > Siluridae > Kryptopterus > Kryptopterus vitreolus. The sequence continues at coordinate 858,891 of JACRUU010000006.1, forward strand.
GCTCTCGCAGGGGCAAATCCCCGCCCGGGTCCCATTTATTTATTTATTTATTTACTTATTTTGTTTTAATTAAAAAAAATAAATAAATAAATCCAGCCGTCGTTTTAGTTTCGCTTTGTGTCAGGATGAGTAACTGTGTTCGCTTACGGTGACCCATTTCACCTGTGTGTGTGTGTGTGTGTGTGTGTGTGTGTGTGTGTGTGTGTGTGTGGGTCACGACTCGTGGCTTGTGGAATCCCGTACGCTGCGGTTAAGCAGTATCGACAAATATTTGGTGTAAATAAAAGTATTTATTTATTTATTTTTCGCGGCGTTTATTCATACCGTTATAAAAGCACTGGTTTACTCGGGCGATCGTGAGCACGGTGCCGGTCTCCAGACGCTGTGTGTGTGTGCGTGTGTGTGTGTGTGAGTGTGTGTGTGTGTGTGGTGTGTGTGTGTGTGTGTGCGTGTGCGTGTGGGAGTGTGTGTGCGCACATGTGTGTGCACTGCGAGCCACAGCCGGTGAAATGAATGGGTTCGGCGCGGCGGCGGTCTGCAGGCGTATTTATATCCGTGTGGTGGAGCCGCGATTCCAGACTCCGAATGACATCCAGAATGGAAGCGAGGCCTCTGAAGACGCTGAGACGAGACGCTGAGACGAGACGCTGAGACGAGACGCTGAGACGAGACGGAGCTCCAGCGCCGACGCCTCCGAGGCCTCTGACGGGTAACGCGGCGTCGCTGCTGCTGCTTTACGGAACGAGTGTGGGTCTTAGTGTGGGACGCCTAACGAGTACAGGACGAGCGAAAAGCAGGAGAGTTGGATGGATGGATGGATGGATGGATGGATAGAGTAGGGAAAGAAAGAAAGAAAAAAATTGAGAAATGAAGAACGGAAAGAAAAAAGGTAATAAACAGAAGAAGGGAAAAAAGAAGTCCAATAGCAAAGTTGCAAAAACTATAGGAAAGAAAGTAAAGAATGGAAAGACAGATAGATAGAGATAGAGAGAGAGAGAGAGAACTAAAGAAAGAATGGTAGGTGAGTGAGAGGTGTGGTGGGATGAAAAGACAGGATAGAAAGAGAAAAGGAAAGGATGATGCAACACAAAAGAGAGAAAGAAAGAAAGAAATGAGTGGAAGTGAAGGAGTGAGGAAAAAAGAGTTATAAAGACAATGTTATTTAGAAGTGAAGAGAGGCAGAAAGAAGGGACGGGGAAGAAGAAAGAGAAGAATGGCATAAAAGTGTGAGCGAGTGAATGAAAGAGGAACGGTGGAGTGAAAGCGTGAAAGAGGGTGAGAAAGCAAGTGCACGACAGAGAGAGAGAGAGAGAGAGAAGAAAGGATAGTGGAATGGATGGATGAAAAAAGGAAAGAAAGATACAAGGAAAGGATGATACAGCACTAAAGAGAGAAAAGTGGAATGGAAGGGGTGAGGGTGAAAAAAAGAAAAAAAAAAGAACAAGTTCTGAAGACATTTTTTCTTTCGAAGTGAAGAGAGGCAGAAAGAGGGATGGGAAAGAGAACGGTGGAGTGAAGGTGTGAAAAGAGTGTGAGAAAGTGAACGTGCGAAAGAGAGAGAGAATGAAAAGATGGAGGGGAGTGAAAAAGCAAGTGAGAGAGAATGAGAGAGAGAGAGAGATCAGAGAACGACAGATACAGAGAGAGAGCGAAAGAGAGGGATGAGTGGAAGAAGAGAGAGAAAGAGGGATAGAGAAAGAGAGAGAGAGAGTGAAGGAGAGTGTGTGTGGGTTAAACGGGAGTAAGAGGGATGGAGAGAATAAAGTGACAGAAAGGGGGGGGAGAGAGAGAGAGAGAGAGAGAGAGAGAAGAAACGAGGGATGAGAGAGAGAGAGAGAGAGAGAGAGAGAGAGCGAACGCTGGCAGGAATGAAGTGCCGCCTCAGCAGTAGATAAGCCGTGTGACGAGTTCGGTTCCTCTATCAGTGTGGGATTAACACATGACCAAATCAGCGCATTTCCATTTCACAACAGAACACAAGCAGAAAAAGATGATGTGCGCACGAGTGTGTGTGTGTGTGTGTGTGTGTGTGTGTGTGTGTGTGTGTGTGTGTGTGTGTGTGCGCGTGTGCAAGCGAGAATAAGGAAAAGGAAGGAGAAAGGATGGTGATGAAGGTGGGGGCCGTGATAATTCCCTTAAGAAGGGGGCAATAGAGACAGAATGAGAGAGAGAAGAGAGAGAGAGAGAGATAAAATGACGAAAGAGAGACTGAAAGAGATTGAGAGAAACAGAATTAAAGAGAGGCAGAGAGGGAAAGACTGAAGAGAGAGGGAGAATGAAAGAGAGACTAGAGAGAGAGAGAGAGAGAGAGAGAGAGACAGAGATAGAGAGATAAAGAGAGATAAGAGACATGAAAGACAAACGAGATAGAGAGAGTGAATGAAAGAGAGAAAGAGACAGAGACAGACAGAGAGAGAAAGACATACAAACAGTGAGAGAGAGAGGGAGAGACTGATAAGACGAGAGAGACAAGACATAGAGAAAGAGAGGGAGAGACTGAATGAAAGAGAGAGCGAGACAGAGAGAGAGAAAGAGAGACAGGCAGAGAGAGACAGACTGAGACAGTAAGAGAGAGAGAGAGACAGAATGAAAGAGAGAGTAAGACAGACTGAGACAGAGAGAGAGAGACAATGAAAGAGAGAGAGAGACAGAGTGAGAGAGAGACAGAATGAGAGACAGAGACACAGAGAGAGAATGAAAGAGAGAGAGAGACAGTGAGAGAGAGAAAGAATGAAAGCGAGAGAGACAGAGTGAGAGAGAGAGAGAGAGAGAGACAGAATGAGAGACAGAGACATAGAGAGACAGAGAGGAGAGAGAGAATGAAGAGAGAGAGAGAGACAGTGAGAGAGACAGAATGAAAGAGAGAGAGACAGAATGAAGAGAGAGAGAGAGAGAGAGAGAGGACAGAGAGAGAGACAGAGAGAGACAGAGACACAGAGAGAGAGAGGAATGAAAGAGAGAGACAGTGAGAGAGAGACAGAGAGAATGAGAGAGAGAGAGACGAGAGAGAGAGAGAGAGAGACAGAATGAGAGACAGAGACAGAGAGAGAGAGAGAGATGAGAGAGAGAGAGAGAGAGAGAGAGAGAGAGAGACAGTGAGAGAGACAGAATGAAAGAGAGAGAGAGAGAGGGTTATAAATCATGTTAGCTCTGTGATTGTGGCCGTGTATAATCCGGCGCGCTCCTGTCGCTCGCGGAAACAAAGAAAAAAAAACAAAAAAACGAAGGACGAGTGAAAAACCGTCTCGCACGACGGCGTATTAGTCTCTCTATCACACAATTCACGTTTACCTTACCGTACAATATTTGATTGCGCGTTTCGTTTGCGTATCGCCGGCGCAATTTTTTTTAAAGACGTTTTATAACTAACGAGAAAATAAAGTTGTCGTGGAGACGAACAGAGACGAAAGGAGACGAACGGAGGCGAACGGAGACGAAAGCAGACGAAAGGAGATGAACGGAGACGAACGGAGACGAAAGCAGACGAAAGGAGATGAACGGAGACGAAAGGAGACGAAAGGAGACGAAAGGAGATGAACGGAGACGAAAGGAGACGAACAGGAGGCGAACGGAGACGAAAGGAGACGAAAGGAGACGAAAGGAGACGAAAGGAGACGAAAGGAGACGAAAGGAGACGAACGGAGGCGAACGGAGACGAAAGCAGACGAAAGGAGACGAACGGAGACGAAAGGAGACGAAAGGAGACGAAAGAGACGAAAGGAGACGAAAGGAGATGAACGGAGACGAAAGGAGACGAACATAGGCGAACGGAGACGAAAGCAGACGAAAGGAGATGAACGGAGACGAAAGGCGACTCGGCGGAGCGTAAACCAGTCAAGCCGAGCGGAGATGATGCGGACGGAGAATACAAGGAGACGCAGCCCTACAGCTTCCTAGCTGACTTGTCTGAGTGCGTTTTGCCTGTTTGTCTGAGCGTGTGTGTGTGTGTGTGTGTGTGTGTGTGTGTGTGTGTGTGTGTGTGTGTGTGTGTGTGTGCGTGTGTTGGACGCGTGTGACGTCATCGGACAATGCACTTCTGCCCCGGTGATTATAAGTGACACGGATGGTAATTTGAAAAGAAAGGAAGTGAAGGCTTGAGGCTATCCGCTGTGTGTGTGTGTGTGTGTGTGTGTGTACAAACACAAACACACAAACACACACACACACAATTCACACAGACGCGGATACAAAGAAAAAAAAAAAGAGATACACAAATTCCCTGTACACATAATTACCCCAAATCCGGACTGCATTCTTTTTTTTCACAGTTTTAACACACACACACACACACACACACACACACACATATATATATATATATATACACACACACACACACACAATATACACACACACACACACAACTTTGTATTTTGTGAGGAGAGACAGAGATTAGCCGCTGCCTGAAGCAAACGCCATGACAGTGTGGCGTCTGCCGAAGAGATTAAACCCGGATTAAACAACTGTGTGTGTGTGTGTGTGTCTCCACTCTGTGTGTGTGTGTGTGTGTGTGTGTGTGTGTGTGTGTGTGTGTGCGCGCTTTTGTTCAGTTCCGCACACCCTCGGGCAAACACACACATTTTTAGTAGCGTATCGCCTCATCGAGGTTACTTCACGCATTATTTCAGCAGCGAGAACACGAGGCGCATTGTGAGCCATAATGCTGCCTGTTACGGATTGCGTGCCTTGTATCTGAAAAAAACGTGTGTGTGTGTGTGTGTGTGTGTGTGTGTGTGTGTGTGTGTGTGTGGTGTGTTTTCAGGCCGAGACTGGCTGGAGATGAAGGTTACCCGGCCCCGGAACGACAGACTCGGGTTATCGCAGGGTCGTCATGGTTTCCCTGTGCGCCGTCTCCCACCTCCGCCCCGTGTCTCTCTCTCTTGTGTATTATCTTCCCTTTCTTTTTTTTTTTTGCCCCCCCCCCCCACACACACTTCTAATCCACAGCCCCGCCTTCTGTCCTCCATCCATATTTCATCACCTTTATCCCTAATGAAGACTGGAGTGCGGGCACGGAGGGAGTGAGGGAGAGAGAGAGAGAGAGAGAGAGAGAGAGAGAGAGAGATGCAGACACAGGCCTTTGAACTCCCAAAAAGAGAGAGAGCAAGAGAGAGGGAGAGGGGAGGGGGGGGAGAGAGAGAGAGAGAGAGATGCAGACACAGGCCTTTGAACTCCTAAAAAGAGAGAGGGAGATAGAGAAAGAGGGAGCGAGAGAGGAGAGAGGGAGATGCAGACATGCTTACGGGCCTTTGAAAAAACTCCTACAAAGAGAGAGAGAGAGAGAGAGAAAGGAGAAAGAAGAAGGAAAAGGCGAAAGGGAAAAGGAGAGAGGGAGAAGGAACGACAGATATATATATATCTATATATATATATATATATATATATAGAGAGAGAGAGAGATAGAGAGAGAGAGCTTGAGAGAGAGAGAGAGAGAGAGGAGAGAGAGAGCTAAAGAGAGAGAGGTAGGGAGAGAAATAGTGAAAAGGAGAGAGAGAGGGAGGGAGAAAGACAGAAAGGAGGAGAAGGAGAAGGAGAGAGAGATAGAAAGGGAAGAGAGGTAGGGAGAAAGATAGGAAGGAGAGAGAGAGAGGGGGAGAGAGCGGGAGGGAGAGTGAGAGAGGGAGTGAGATAAGGAGAAAGAGAGAGAGGGAGTAAAGGAGAGAGAGGGAGAGAGATAAGGAGGAGAGAGGGGGGGGGAGAGAGAGGGAGAATAAGGGAGAGAGAGGTAGAGAGCTAAGGAGAGGCGAAGAGTGAGAGAGGGAGAGATCGAAGAGAGAGGGAGAGTGAGAGTGGAGAGAGAGAGAGAGAGAGAGGGAGAGAGAGGGAGGGACAAAGCGGCGAGAGCTCTCGATGATAGATGGAAGAGGACAAGGAAAAGCAAAAGGTATGAGACAATCGCGCGCCTCGTCTATTGTGCGTGGAGAAAAAGGGGATGGCGTTGATGGATAGGGAAGGGGACGGGAGGAGAAAAGCGACAGAGCGTGGCCCGTGTTTGACGCCACGGGGTTTCGGCAGGCGTCCAAAAATCGAGCCTACAAATTACGCCGGCGATTATTCATCGCGGGGTCGGAGACCTTGTCAAATCCGCCGACGGACACATCGCGGAACGATTTCCGCGGAGCGACACGTGACACGTCACGCTCAGATCGGGGACTCGGATCGGGGACTCGGATCGGGGACTCAGATCGGAGACTCCTCCCTCCGCTGGACGTTGTACAGAGTGAAATGTAATTGGTTACTGTACTCGAGTAGCGTTTTATTGTTTTAAGGTTGCTGTACTTATGGGGACCGAGTTCGGCGCCACAACCTGACCGTATTTATTTACGTTTACGCCGTTTGAAGCCTTGCTCAACCGAGGGCCTTGCTCAAGGGCCCGCGAGTGGCAGCTTGGTGGTGGTGGTGGTGGGATTTGACCCTGCGATCTTCCGGTCCAGAGTCTTAAACCACTGAGCCGCCACCATCCAAGTGAAAAAAAGAGTGTTTGCCTCGTTAATATTATCCTGTTGATTGATTGACGATCCTTTTTTGACGAGTCTTTTCACATTAACGGAGTTGATTAAACAAAGAGTCTTGTGAGGAAAACGACCAAAGGGACAGTAATAAACCGTAGTACATTGGATACGACATTCGAAGGGTCCGAGTTAAAGCGTTATTGCGGGTCCTTCGAGAGTTCATTGGGTTCACGGTTGATGTTTAAATAGGAACAATAAAAAAAAAATGCTTTGTAGGTCCTTTTTTACGATCCTTCCTCGGCGATAGCAAAGCAACTCGGAGCCGATATCTTACTAAAAGGCGATTTGTGGGGACTTTTGCGCCCTCGGGCCGAGAATTCCGTTCCGGCTAGTTCTCCATTAAGAACGCGGAAAAACGCGTCGCCTGCTCGGAAAATTACGGGAAGTGAAGCGGAGGGGAAAAAAACGTACGAATAGAAACGAGGCGAGTGAACGCGAAAGAAAATCCCCGCCGGCCCCAGAAGCAGAAGTGAGGACGCGGTTTGAGGGCGCAATCGTCCACGCGCAGGAGGAAGTTTTAGTTCCGGTTCGTTCCGAACGTCGTGACGGGGAGCGGAATGGATTTTCGCGGTGGTGCGCAAACGGAAAATTCCGGCTTGCCATTGGGGGCGCTGTTGCGTTGAGGGTTACGGGCGGATTGGTGGCGGTTGTGGGATTTGAACCTGTGATCTTCTTAACCACTCCCACTTCCTCTATTAGATCAGAAGAGCACTCCATTGGAAAACGGGCGGGGTGACTTTTTTTTTTTTGGGTATCTGATAAATAAGGAAGCCTGTTATTTGAACCTGTTCGGCAGAGCGCCTTGGGGATGGGAAGATTTGGCGGGCGCATTCCTCCGGACCCGCGTTGTTTATGCGAGCAGGTGTGTGAAGAAGTGATAACAGAAGGCGAGCGCTCTGTGGTTCAGCAAGGAAGGGGTGGTGGTGGCTGACGCATTCCATGTCGACGTGTACACACACACACACACACAAACAACACACACACACACGTTATGCAGGCATGCACGCAAACTCAAACCACCAACCGTTAAACTGCTCGAGGCAGCTGAAGCCAGGTGCAGGAGCACACTGAGGCTGGTTCCTGTAGGACGTGTCGATGGGAATCAACCTGAGCAAGTCCCGTCTCTGCTCGGCGAGAAAATCGCCGGGAACGAGGTAGCACCAAAAAAAAATAACGTTAAATATTTCGAACTTTCCGGCAGACTAACGATAACGCGAAACACCTTTTAACTTTGATGTGCCATCTGCTCTTTGTAAAGGCCTTTATTATTTTGCCCCTTACACAAGTGCTTGCCTCCCCCCGTGGTGCGAGCGATCGGCCCGGGCACCCTGGACGTCCTCGACCCGCACCCGTGCCCTCGATTTCCAGACAAAGCGGCGGAAAAGAGGAGGAGGAGCCGCCGGGGGAACAAAAGAATACGAGCAGGTTGTGTGCGTGTTCCCCGGTGCTGGTTGCATTTAGGCAAGAGTTGGCAAATCGGAGCGCGCATTAATAATGCATGCCTGACTCAAAAGGGCTTTCACACAGGAAGCACGGGCTGGGGTTCACATCGCGGTAAATGGAACAGGAGAGTGAAGGTGGAGGCGGCGGGAATAAGACGGGAACCACGATAAAAATAAATAACAAAAAAAAACAAAAAATCCTGCCGGGGCAAAGCGGGGCTGCATCGGATGGCGTCCCGGAGTTGTTTTAAGAGCTCGGAGGTTTTGGCGCCGGCCTCCGGGACCTGCCAGCGGGCGTGCGGCGGTACGCGCGCTTTTCCTGGCGTCCTCGGTTAACATTCAACGCTGTCGGTGAGTTTTGAGCTTCTGACAAACCATCGACCGTTGACTGTACCCTGAGGGCCGCTGAATGCAGCGCAGGAAGGGAAGTGGTGGGGAAAGAAAAGAAGAAAAATCCACATCCATCCTCGTGCACACAAACACCCCCCCCCCCTCCCAATAAAATAATGGCTGCGATAAACATTCATTGCTGTCGGTGGGTTTCCAGCACACACAACTCACTGATCAATGAATGCAAACTGCGGTTCAAACACCTCAGAGCCTCGGACAAAAGAAGTCACTTCTGCAGATATATATATATATATATGTGTGTGTGTGTGTGTGTGTGTGTGTGGGTGTGTGTACTGAATGAATTGACGCAAGCACTTAAGATATCATCTGTACTCTGTTTTCGTGTGCGTGTTCACGACTTTCCACCAAATTACGCTCCACAAAGGTTGTTGTATCTGCGCGTCCCCATAACGCCAAAACGAACATTGCACACACGTGCTGCATGGATGTATTTACAATATCCTGGGAAGCTTATTTATTTCCATTTACTGTTCACCGGAATTAGACCCGAATTGATTTTTGTTCCTAAATATAATAATAATGAAAAAAAAAAAAAGAGCGGGTCGTGAGATCCAACATAGAAACAAAATAAATAAATAAATACAAATGCCCCAGACTATCCTTCAGAGACCTCAGTGGCCTCGGACTGATCACTCTGTTCTCATCCTTCTTTTATTCCAGTACAATGAACAGAAATGCTGAAAAAGGTTCGAATGCTGTACCTCATGATATCACGGATTGTTTGGGTGTCCGACGAGACACAGTGAATAAAACCGTACACAGTGAAAACTGAAATCTAAGAATGGAAATAAAAGTGTATTAATAGAAAATGTGTGTTCATTTTTTTTTTGTTGTTGCCTTAAAAAAAAGTCTCCAAAAATCACTTTGCATATTAGATTATTAATCTTAAAGTTAAAAAATGTTGAAATTGTTCGTTCTGGGCAGGTAAATGTGAACTTCACTAGAAAGAAGTGACAGATAGAAAGTGTAAGTAAAAAGTGAATGTTCAAAGAGAATGTTACGGTAGTTTTAAGACTAAAACTGCTCTGAAAAATGCTAAAGAAACGTATAAAACTCGGATAAAAACTTGCTCGGTGGTTAAAGCCCCTCGATGGGAAGATCACAGGTTCAAGTCCCACCACCACCAAGCTACCATAAGTGGTTAAAAAAATGCTTAATAATAAAAATAAAAAAAATTTGACACTTTTTTCCTCTATTTATAGGATATAATAGAATTTATTATCAGTTATACATTATCTGATTAGTTTCTATGTGTTTTCTTGTGCCGCCTTATTGTGCAGTGTCCTTGAATTGAAAGGCGCCTGCAAATAAAACGTATTATTATTCTTATTTTTTTATTCTTATTCTTCTTATTATTATGATTATTAACGCTAGTTTCACGAATTCTTAAGTCAACTTTGCTTACGCCATTGGCAAATCTTTTAGTATATTTTAACCAGATATACGCAAATCTTGCTTGTTTCAAGGAGGGCTTTTTTTTTTTTTTAGACATAAGGTCCATCAATACTTAAATTAACATTTGTTCAGGACGTATTGATGGACCTTATGACAAAAAAAAATTTATTTTTATTTTATTTATAAAAATGGACCTTTTATTATTATTTTTCTAAAAATTAATTTTATATATATATATATATATATACGAACTATATATAGACGAATAGTTCGTTAAAAGTAGTTCGTTAAATATTGATTCGATTTTTCTTTCGTTCGCTCACGTTGCATTTCGTAAACTGACAAAAATAAACAATCATTGTTTATATTTCTGAAAGCGTTCTTTGTTTACAGCACTCTTTCCACACCTGCCTAAAACTGAAATTGTTTCTCCGCATATCCCACATTGTTTGGACGCTGGGGTCCGAGCGCAGGGTTCAACCGACCGCGCCCCCTGGAGCACAGAAGGGTTAAGGGCCTTGCTCAAGGACCCGAGCGTTGGCAGCTCGAGCTTCCGATCAGCAGCCAAGATAAGTTATGCCGGGGTCATCGCAAGTGGCAGGACGAGCGGTATTTAATCGTGGCGTGATAAAGGAACCCTTCGTCCAATCAACTCGGTCATGTGCACGTGTTACTTCACGCAGGAGCATGCGGTAATATTTCCGCTTGCTCTCTTCCCTTCAATCGTGCAGAAATCGTCTTGAGCTTTAAATAACTCTGAACTGACGGAGGGGGGGGGGGGGGGGGGGGGGGCGGGGGCGGCATACCTGCACGGGGAAAAAGAATTATTAAATATGACAATTACTGCTGACAGCTAAGCGCTTCTTTTCCTCCTACGCTCTCTCTCTTTTTTTTTGTCAGTGTCGATTGAAGTTGACCTTCTCCACGTGCCAGGGGACGCGAACGAGCGCCCGAGACAATCAGCTCGCGGAGTTCTTGAAACGCTCGTTTCCCCCTCTTTTTTTCCCCTCCTTTTTCAGCAGGAAGAGAGATAGAATCATCTGGAAGCAATCCGGCTGTAATTGCTTAACATGCTGGGAAATTTCGAACACATTGGCATTTTCCACTTGAGGACTGCATGCAGTGGGGTTTTTTTTATTCTCTCTCTCTCTCTCTCTCTCTGTTTCTCTTTCTCTCTCTCTCTCTCTTTCACTCTCTCCTTCTTTCTATCTCTCTCTCTCTCTCTCTTTCACTCTCTATTTTTCTCGCTCTCTGGTCTCCAGCGGAAAGTGTCTGCAGAGTTCATGACTTGTGCGGCTAGCGAACTGATCTTTCTTTCTTTCTTTTTTTCATTCACTTGTAGGGAGGAGACGATGCGGTGACACCGGAGCCCTGACTCACTGTGTTATAATAGGCTCAAAAACCACCGCTGGTAAACAAGTCTGTCTGCTGCGTTCGCACCCTCTTCCTTTGACCTCCTGCTTATTTATTTTTTTTTTTTTGCTGCAGCGCGCAGCGACAGGGAATAATAAACGTGTGTGTGTGTGTGTGTGTGTGTGTGTGTGTGTGTGTGTGTGTGTGTGTGTGTGTACGGGCTGGGGGAATTCGATTCTGAAAGCCGCTTAGATGAATGATTTAAAAGCATTACAACCCGCGCTTCAGAATTGGGTAATATTAAATATATATATATATATCAGGGCTGTCAATCGATTTAAATATTTTCTCGTGATTAATCGAACCAGAAATTAATACTTTTCACATTTCTAATACTATAAATAACTGTAACAGATGTTATAATTATATACATTTCTCTCAAAATTCATTCATTCATTCATCTTCTACCGCTTTATCCGATCTTCCCTCGGGTCACGGGGAGCCTGTGTCTATCTCAGGCGTCTATGGGCATTAAGGCAGGATACACCATGCCAATGCCAACCCATCGCAGGGCACACACACACACACACACACACACACATTCATACACTAGGGACAATTTTCCAAGGTGCCAATCAACCTATCATGCATGTTTTTGGACCGGGGGAGGAAACCGGAGAACCTGGAAAAAAACCCCCTGAGGCACGGGGAGAACATGCAAACTCCACACACACATGGCCGAGACGGGAATCGAACCCGGATCCTGGCGGTGTGTGAGGCGAACGTGCTAACCACTAAACGCCACCGTGCCCCCTATTTCTCTCTCAAAATCTCTTCCTTTAATAAAATGACTGATTAATTCATATTTATTTCACTGTGTAAATGATTATTTTAATATGAATTTATTGTTAATGACAATGTTATTTTGTTTAGTGTTGGTTTGAAATGTAAAATATGGGACGTGGCTCCTTTAAGAATTGTGTTCCGGTTGCTTTTCCATATAAACTGGTGATACGGTGTTTAGGTTATACGGAAGCGCTTTATTGCGTTCAGTAAAAATGCGCTTTATTGCAGTAATACGGATTTGGGAATGCGATGCGCTTGCGTAAGGTTCCGTACGGTAATATACGCTAATATAGTGAGGAGATCGTACCTGTTGTGAATGCGCAGCTAGGGGGCGTAATTGGGGGGGATTTAGGAAGCGTGAGTGGACGTTTATTTGTTCGTTTGTTGTTCGGGTTTCGTTCGTTTGCCGACACGACACGACTGAAGGAGCAGATCACTCACGCTGCGTTAATCAAGCCTTAATAACATTAGCGCCGTTAAAATCAATTTGTGTTAATACCGATTGAACTTAAATGGAAGTGATTAACGGAAGGAGTCTCCGTTCATGAGAACGTAGAAGATAAACAAGACATAATGTGTTGCATGAACATGAACATAAACGAAACTGAGTCTCTGTGTGTTTCATTAATGCTAATAAAAGAAATTGCCGTCGTACAAATGCAAAAAAAAAAAAAAAAAAAAAAAAAAAAAAAAAAAAACGGTGTCATATAATCGAGGGGACGTTGTTGTGTTGTTGATTATGTTCTTAAAACGGCACCCGAACTCGCCTCACATTTTGCTGAGCCGGCTGAAACGAAAGGCGGCGGCAGGACGTCTCGTTTCTGCCTGACCTGGAAGCTCTCGCGGAAGTTTGTGCACGAGGAACGAACCCGGTCTCTCCATCAGCTAAAAGCACCGATAGTGGGGGGGCGGGGGAAGGGGGGGGGGGGGGCGGGGGAAAAGGAGGGGGGAGGAGGGGGAGGGGGGGGGGGGAAACTGCGAGTTTTCTGCTGCTGCAGTTTCCAGCATGTTTAACAGTTAATGTTGCGAGCAGACACCGTCGACACCAAAGAGGGGGAAAAAAAAACCCTGCATCTGCCTTTAACCACGATATTTGATATATATATATATATATATAAATATATATATATATATATATATATATACACACACACACACACACACACATACATTCCACTGCAGTTTAATGGGCTTACAATGAATTATTTACGGATAGATAATTGCATTTATCCTTAACCCCCTTCCCAGGCTCGGGAACTGATCCATAACGTCACCATTTGTCCTCTGCAAATTGCATCCAATTGCTTCCCATTTATTTTGTCGTAACTCAAAAAACAAACCGATTACAAAAACTGCAGGGAAGAAAGGGAGAAAAAAAAAGTGTGTATGGGGGGGGGGGGGGGGTGTACATTAAAAATGTTGCCTTGCCAACTTGTGAGCTGGAGAACGGGGGAATTAAAAAAAAAAAAAAAAAAAGAGAAGGGGGGGTAAAAAATAAATAAATAAATAAATAAAAACTAGTTAGAGGAACGGAGGGAGGGAGCGAGTGAGCGTTTGTGAGAAAAAGGGAACGGAGGAAGGCATATGTTTGCCTCAGTTGTGTGAGGACAGCGCTGAAGCATGTGCGTGGGCTTGTGGCCAGCTCTCTACATCTGGGTGTCGAGTTCAACGAGGGCAAATGAGGATCTGAGTGAAGGCCCTTTATCTGCCCTTGATCGCTCGCTCATGCCCCCGTGTGGACGTCTTGAAAAGTGCGTGCTGTTTTTTGTTTTTTTTGTTTTTTTTTTTTTTTTTTGTTTTTTTTTTGATTTTTTTTTTTTTTTTTTTTTTTTTTTTTTTCTTTTTTTTTAATTTTTTTCGGTGACGACTGCAAGTTGGAGGCTGTCGCAGTGATATTTTTAGTTTCGGTCGCAAGAATAAATTCATAACAAGTGAAAATGTACGATATTATTGGGGGGAGAAAAAAAAATTCAACCCAAAAAAAAAATGTTTTTTTTTTTTTTTTTTTTTTTGAATAAAAAAATAAATATAAATATAATATAATATATATAATATAATATAATAAATATAAATAAGGGGGCACGGTGGTGGTTTAGTGGTTAGCACGTTCGCCTCACACCGCCAGGATCCGGGTTCGATTCCCGTCTCGGCCATGTGTGTGTGGAGTTTGTGCATGTTCTCCCCGTGTCTCAGGGGGTTTTTCTCCGGGTTCTCCGGTTTCCTCCCCCGGTCCAAAAACATGGCACGTTGGAAAATTGTCCCTAGTGTATGAATGTGTGTGTGTGTGTGTGTGTGTGTGTGTGCGCCCTGCGATGGGTTGGCATTCCATCCAGGGTGTATCCTGCCTTAATGCCCATAGACGCCTGAGATAGACACAGACTCCCAGTGACCCGAGTGGAAGATCGGATAAAGCGGTAGAAGATGAATGAATGAATGAATGAAATAATATAATATAATATAATATAATATAAATAAATAAATTGTGCAATTTCTTATTTTAGTAATAAAATCATATTTTTGCCAACAGGATTTCAGTGTCATATCAGGGTTAAAAGTGTCACAGGAGATTCACTGAATATACTGAATTCTGATGTTTGCCATTTTATATGAGTTTTTCTAATTTTTACCTGGAAAAGTGTCCCTGCATTTTTGCTGCTTCAAATTGGGATCGTGCGATGGATAAAAACAAACGTTTATGACGACCTGAGCACAAGATTAGTGTTTGTTTTACTCACACTAATAATGGTTCACACGTTAAAAAGGGGGTGGAGATGAATAAACGTAGATCCCCCACTCCGACCGGTGGAAGGCGGGTCTTCCCGGGAGCTGGAGCGGAAAAACGTAAGGAACTTTTGTTTTCCCCGTAACAGATGGACCTTTTTTTAGAGCGAAACTTTATTAAAAGCCTATTGTTAATGGTAGTTTAATGATAAATGAGGAGAACATGGGGATGGGGATGATAAATTAGGCTGGCGTTCGCGACGCGGCGCACGCTGATCTACGCCGTCTCGGTAAACACCGCCGGGTTTCCCGCTGCTCCGGAGAGCGAGATGACGCACGCTCATTAACTCGCGGTTCATTTTCAGCCCCTCGGCGACGCTCGGTGGCGGCAAACTTATTCCGAGTGCGACTTCGGCGGACGCTCCGAAACGCCGTCCTGATGGAACGATTCTGCCGGGTGAGAGCGGAGAGCGGGACGGGTTTCCTCTCTGGCCTGACCTTCTTCCATGCTCTCCTGGAGTAATAATGAAACATCAGGAGGAGGAGGAGGGGGGGGGTGTTTCGCTGCCGATGAGGGGAGTAAATGAAGTCTACGCTACATTGCTACATTGAAGATGTTGGTGTTTATCAGCCACGAGGATGTTAGTAAAAGTCAGGTGTTGATGTAGACGAGGTCTGGGGTTCAGCCAGCCTTCACATTCACCCCAAAGGCTTTGTGCACAGGGGGCTGCACCAAAAACCAGTCGTTACACCAAACCATACACCGTGAGCTCTCCTGAGCGTGGGAGATCAGTGGTTAAGGCATTGGGCTCCGGACCGGAAGGTCACAGGTTCAAATCCCAGCACCGCCAAACTGCCACTGGTGGGCCAATGAGCAGCTGCTCAGGTCTAAGTCGCTCTGGATGAGCGTTCGAGTCGAGCTTTTTACTCGAGTGCTGGTTTTAAAGTATAAAAGTAACGTAAAGGGGGGGAAAATGGCATTAAGGACAAAAATTCCGGCCGATCGCGATCGCTAATTTATTCTTTATCGCCATGTTTACATGTGGTACATGTTTACATCTCAGCCAACCGCGATCACATTCACTCTATCCGGATGGAGACGTTTATCTGGATACGGGGTTTTTTTTTTTCCTTATTGTTTAATAGGCAGCAGGATATGACATGGAGATACAGGGGGAGGAGTTTCGCCCAACAGTAACGACCAATGGGGAAGCCTCGAGTGCCTGGTGTAGACCACATTTACATTTAGCACATTTGGCAGACGCATTTATCCAGGGCGACATACAACTGAGCAATTGGAGGTTAAGGGCCTTGCTCAAGGGCCCCACTAATGGTAGCTTGGTGGTGGTGGGATCCAATTTTTCCAATCCAAAGGCCCAGAACCAGGGTTGTTATTATTTTAAACGCAAGGACTAGGAAGTACAGATAATTGCGTGAAAACACAAGAAGTAGAAGTAAACAATAACAACTATTATATATTAGGGGGCACGGTGGATTAGTGGTTAGCATGTTCGCCTCACACCGCCAGGATCCGGGTTCGATTCCCGTCTTGGCCATGTGTGTGTGGAGTTTTTGCATGTTCTCCCCGTGCCTCAGGGGGTTTTTCTCCGGGTTCTCCGGTTTCCTCCCGGTCCAAAAACATGCACGGTAGGTTGATTGGCCCCTTGGAAAATTGTCCCTAGTGTGTGAATGTGTGTGTGTGTGTGTGTGCCCTGCGATGGGTTGGCATTCCGTCCAGGGTTTATCCTGCCTTAATGCCCATAGACGCCTGAGATAGGCACAGACTCCCCGTGACCCGAGAAGATCGGACAAAGCGCTAGAAGATGAATGAATGAATGAACCATTATATATTTGTGAGTATTTGTTACTTGACACCTCTGTCCACATGCATGTACTCCAAAAGCAAGGCCAGCAAAGTGGATTAAAGAGCGAGTGCACGGGTGTCGCGAGAGCCTCGGTGTCAGGTCAACGCAACGCAACACAATCCCCGTCGCCCCTGCACAAATAAAATAAATATTTTATTTATTTATTTATTTTCCCCCTCACAAAATCCGAACGCAAACCATCTGACACGGGCCCGGCTTTAACAGGACGGCCGGCGCGCTGACTGGCCGCCTTTCCTATAATCCGTTCGGTCACGGAGGCCTGCGGGACGCCGCCGATTGGCTGTGGGGCTGGCGTATCCGTGGAAACCAGCGGGATGGATCAGGAAGTTGACAGGTTGCTCAGATTAAGGACAGCGCCCCGCTTTGTTTGGGGTTTAAGACCCTGCACAACTCTATTAGCCCCCAAACAAATCCGGAATTTATATCACACACACACACACACACACACACACACACACACACACACACACACACACACACACACACACACACACCACACACATACATACACAGTCTGACCTTAATAGCGGCTGAATCCGAGGTTGGAAAGCGTTGCAGGAATACCTCGCGCTCAGCAGTAGGTTTCGTCTTCTCTCGCCGGGGTTTAATATTAAAATGCGCCGCCGCATCCGAAAAACTTTTGCTCGGAACTTCGTCTCCGATCGGCGGCTTTGATCGCCTTTGATCTTACGTTTTTCTTCGTGTAGGTGCCGTATTTTCCCAGTTTTCCGAGCTTTTCCGAGCGTCAACTGTTTTGAGTGTGAAATATTCGTGACGGAATACACACACACACACACACACACACAGATAAAATAGTCTGTAGGGTTTAGGGTTTGTTTACTACACTAATGATGGTAGAGAATTCCGGGCCGTCGCAATAAAAGCCGGCCCGCTCCCGACCCGGCATCATAAATACCACAAAATCCTAAAGCGTAATCTGGCGGTGCTGAGGAATCCTGGGAGCAAACGCCATTTAACGCATTTAAAGCCCAATCATGTTCGAGCTCGTAAATCAATTACGGCCTCGGGGGGCGACAATAGAGGCCTTTCACTGGCCAGTGGTTTAACAGGTCCCCTATGCCCCGTTCACCCGGATCACCGGAGCTTCCCACAGGTTTACACGGGCCGGTCACGCCGGGGTCGCGAGCGCCTGAACTCGTCCTGACCCCCCGATTTTAGCCTTATGCTCTTACAGAGGGCCGGCAGGGACCGACGCGTCTCGAGGAAACACCGGCACGTCCCGGGCAAAAACGCGTGAGCTTCGGGAAAAGACACCTGGAGGAAAACGCCGGAAAACGGGACATCCTAACATCTGGAATTCCTGATCTTTTTTTTAATGATAAAATCACACCCCCCCACACACACACACACACACCCCCCCACACACACACTTTTTTTTTTTTTAAAGAAAATCATCACACCGAACATTTTTAGCGCTTTTGTCCACACTGTAGTTTCGTTATAAATATATCCATAGTGACTTCATATTATTATTATTATTATTATTATTATTATTAATTATTATTATTATATTATTATTATTATTATTATTATTATTATTATTATTATTATTATTATTATTATTATTATTATTATTATTATTATTACCCAACTCTCGTGCGCTCGGTAAAAGCCTACGCGAATTGTTTTTGTCGCGCAAATAAAAAAAAGCACCTTCAAAGTGAAATTGGGGGAGACGGAGAGCGGGAGTGATGGAGAGAGAGAGAGGAGAGAGAGAGAGAGAGAGAGAGAGAGAGAGAGAGATGAACTTGAGCTGAACCTTGTCCTGAGCATTCCCACACATGCACATATCCCACTGTGCAGCAGGTCACGATCACATGACTGCAGGTCAGAGGTTACGCAGAGTGCGACTTCGTATATTGGGGGGGGATAAAAAAAAAAAAAAAAAAGAAAAGGGGAAAAAAAAAAAAAAAAAAGGAATATGAACTGTACAGCACAATATGTCCGCAAAACGTCTATATATATCTCTTTGATATATTTGCATTTGGTAAAACATGATCATGAATAATTTGGCTCATTGCCGATAGGGGGAAAAAATTAATTAGCACAATAATAACCCACTCCAAAATAAATAAATAAATAAAAATAAATAAAAGTTTATACTATTGCTGTGTTTTATATGTGTTTGTGGGAAAAAAAAAAAAAAAAAAAAAAAAAAAAAAGGTTTTTTCCCTATGCATTGAGGTACATTAAAAAAAAAAAAAGAAACAGCGATACACTGCCCCCTAGTGGACAACAACCCAATATGTAAAGGAAATTGAGATCTTGATGTAATTAGACTTTTTTTTTGTTTGTTTTTTATTTGGTAACCAAAATAGGTTGGGAAATGTGACTCACCCGTCCCGTCCTGCTCGTCTGCCTCCAAAAACTCCCCACAGAAACCTGCACAAGTGAGGGGAACATAATTAAACTGACATTCGTTGACTCGTGCGAAGGAAAATATTCGTTTTTCTTAAATACAGTTTATAATTCAGAAACGGACAGGATGACGTAACGTCAGGTTTTATCAGTAATTAAATCACTGATATATTATAAGGTAAAGGATTTAAAAAAAAAAAAAAACGCACGATGAGCGAAAAGCTTTGTTTAACAAAAAAAAAACGATCAATTCTATCGGTCACCCTGATCAAAAGCTGACCTTCACCCCCCCCCCTCCCTCCCTCCTCCTCCATCACCAACACCACCTACAGGACCAAAAGGTAGAGGACACATGACCTTCATCCAGGTGGTGGAGAGGGTCATTCGAGGAGCACCCAGCGCTAACTGTATTACCATAGCAACGGCGTGTCGTAGCTTCGTCTACGCCTCGATGGCACACGATGATTGACGGAGCAGCTCTGTGTCTGCAGGGATCAGGGGGCAAATGGCCTACGAGCAACCTTTGGGAGATCAAACAGCTGAATTTTACAGCCCTAATCTTCCCCTATCTGTGCCAGGTGTCACAAAACACAGATAACACACACACACACACCACACACACAACACACATCAGACTGAAATAACACAACACACACACACACACACACACACACACACACACCACCGTCAATTTCTGATTTATCATCGATTTATCATATGTG
>JACRUU010000006.1:883557-886057 GCA_030449085.1 Kryptopterus vitreolus
CACCGCCAGGTTCGATTCCCGTCTCGGCCATGTGTGTGGAGTTTGTGCATTTTCTCCCCGTGCCTCAGGGGGTTTTTCTCCCCGGGTTCCCTAGACACTAGGGTGTCCCTAGTGCAGGGGTCACCAACGTGGTGCCCGTGGGCACCAGGTAGCCCCCAAGGAGCACATGAGTAGCTCTCAGGCTTGCTATAAAAAGTGCACAACTCATCAGTGAGATGCGTCTATAATGTAAAATGTAGTTAATTCGTTGTTGATAGTCACTGTCAAGTGTATTTACATAGATAAATGAGTATCATTAATAATAATAATAATAATAATAATATATAACTAAAGGTAAATTTGTTATTTCAGAGGAGTATTTCAAACTGGTAGCCCTTTATATGACTCGGTGTCCATGTAGTAGCTCTCAGTTACAAAACGGTTGGTGATCCCTGCCCTAGTGTATGAATGTGTGTGTGTGTGTGTGTCCTGTGATGGGTTGGCATTCCATCCAGGGTGTATCCTGCCTTAATGCCCATAGACGCCTGAGATAGGCACAGGCTCCCCGTGACCCGAGGGAAGATCGGATAAAGCGCTAGAAGATGAATGAATGAATGAATATTTGGAAAAGGTAGATTTTTTAAAAAAAAAGAAAAAGTACTGCTGAAAAAAGTAGGTCTTTGGAGATTGTCTGAAGACTGCTGTGGACTCACATCAAGCAGAAGGTTGCTGGACCACCTGGGTGCTGGAAAAGGGAAGTGCCCGTGAGGCGGTGGCGGGATTAGAGTTTGGATGCAGTGCATGATGAGATAAGTGCTGTGAGAATGTGGTCCAGCTTTGCATGTCAGCATCAGGGCTTTTTACATTTTGGCAGACGCCCTTATCCGGAGAGACTTACAACTGAGGGTTAAGGGCCTTGCTGAAGGGCCCACTAGTGGCAGCCTAGTGGTGGAACCTGCTTTCTTCATCGCCTTAACCACCGAGCTTACCATTAGATTGTAATTATTTTAGTATAAGACTTAGTCTGCTGTAAAATTTTAAAAAGAGCCTGCTTTCTATCTGCTTTAGATTGTGTTGTGCATTGTGTTTGTTTGTGCATGTGTGTGTTTGTGTATGAGTGCATTGTGTTTGTTTGTGCCATGCATGTGTGAGTGCATGTGTGTGTTTGTTTGTGTATGCATGTGTTTGTGCATGTGTGTTTGCGTATGAGTGCATTGTGTTTGTTTGCGCCATGAGTGTGTGAGTGCATTTTGTTTGTTTGTGCATACATGTGTTTGTGTATGAGGGCATTGCGTTTGTTTGTGCATGTGTGTGTTTTGTATGAGTGCATTGTGTTTCTTCGTGCCATGCGTGTGTGTGCCATAAGTGTGTGAGTGCATTGTTTGTTTGTGCATGCATGTGTGTGTTTGTGTATGAGGGCATTGTGTTTGTTTGTTCATGCGTGTGTTTTGTATGCGTATGTGTGTGCCATAATTGTGTGAGTACATTCTTTGCTTGCGCATGCATGTGTTTGTGCATGTGTGTGTTTGTGTGTGAGTGCATTGTGTTTGTTTGTGCCATGCGTGTGTGAGTGCATTGTGTTTGTTTGTGCATGCATGTCTTTGTGCCTGCGTGCATTGTGTTTGTTTGTGCACGGGAGTATTTGTGTATGCGTGCATTGTGTTTGTGTACATGCGTGTGTTTGTTACCTGTGTGTGTGTGTGTGTGTGTGTGTGGTGTGTGTGTGTGTGTGTCTGTGCGGAAATTCCGTAGAGGAAAAGTAGACATGTTCGGCCACATCGGGCGCTTTGTCACGAGCTTTCACACTGCGCGCGGAGATTCCATCTTCTCCAAACTTTTCCGACTCCGCCCACTTCCTCAAACTTTACACTCGAGTGTGTAAACATGTGCACTATAAATATAACACACACACACACACACACACACACACACACACACACGTGCGGACAGGTATTTCGGGGTTACTGAGCACTGTAAGGCGGGGAGATGCGGCACCGGATCGCGGCTCTGCTCGTCGCCGCGTTCGCCTGGACGTGTTCGAGCGCTGCACGGCTTCCCCGCGGAGAGACGCTGCTGAACGACCGGCCGGTGATCGGTGTGTATACTGACACACTGCATGCTCGGTGCAGAAAAAATAAAAACATACGATCACTTAATGATGCATTCATTCATTCATCTTCTACCCCTATATCCGATCTTCCCTCGGGTCACGGGGAGTCGGTGTCCTATCTCAGGCGTCTATGGGCATTAAAGGCAGGATACACCCTGGATGGAATGCCAAACCCATCGCAGGACACACACACACAGAACACATCACACACATTCATACACTAGGGACAATTTTCCAAGGTGCCAATCAACCTACCGTGCATGTTTTTGGACCGGGGGGAGGAAACCGGAGAACCCGGAGAAAAAAAACCCTGAGGCACGGGGAGAACATGCACAAACTCCACACACACATGGCCGAGACGGGAATCGAACCCGGATCCTGGCGGTGTGAGGCGAACGTGCTAACCACTAC
>JACRUU010000006.1:896057-923557 GCA_030449085.1 Kryptopterus vitreolus
ATACGAAGTCTAATCAAAACAGATGTTTGTGCATCATCAACACCCCCTTTATCTCCACCCCCCCCCCCCACCCTCCCCCCAGGGAAAGATCTGGTTTAAGATTTCCAGGATCCTGGGTTGGAATCTTGGAATACAAAAGAAGGATTCTCCAAGAAATTCTGTCGGCAGCCCTGAAGTGGCAGAAGGTTTATATTTATACGCTGCTTCTGTAACAGTATTGTTTCTATAGTAACAGCGTTGCACTTGCTATGGCGAATGCTGCACATGCACCTGTCAAAAGGTGGGATACATTATACAGTCGGAAGGTGGAAGAATAGGAATGTGTGAGGGTGTGGAATGTTGGAGTGTGCTAATGATGAAGCGTTAGACCGGGATCATGGAGCAGTGGGAGAACATCGTGCTGGATTTAATATAAGGTGGAGGGTTTTCGGGAGGGGCGGGGTTTAGGGAGGGTGGAGGTGGCACTAGCTCTTCCGCAGGTAAGCCACACCCACACATCCGCAGAGGTGTGACACTCATCGGTCACTGGGGGCCACATCGTCGTTATGGGGCCACTATAAGACAGTATATAGTGTTTGACGAGTGCCGCCGCCTCATAACACACTTTTTTCTCCTCGAAAAATCGCCCCCTCGGTAAACGTCGATGTGGGATGAAATTGTAGTCCATCAAGCTGCATCCCTTCAAGTGTCCCTTAATGGTAGTGTCATCTTTCAGTAGGATAACGCTGCTGCACATGGAGGAACGATTTGAGGAACGCACATAAATATATTATTTATATATATATATATATATATATATATATATATATATATATATATATATATATATATATATATATATATATATATACACAGGGAGGGGCACGGTGGCTTAGGGGTTAGCACGTTCGCCTCACACCGCCAGGATCCGGGTTCGATTCCCGTCTCAGGCCATGTGTGTGTGGAGTTTGCATGTTCTCCCCGTGCCTCAAGGAGGTTTTTTCCGGGTTCTCCGGGTTCTCTCGGTTTCCTCCTCCCGGTCCAAAAACATGCACGGTAGGGTTGATTGGCACCTTGGAAAATTGTCCCTAGTGTATGAATGTGTGTGTGTGTTGTGTGTGTGTGTGTGTGTGTGTGTCGCCCTGCGATGGGTTGGCATTCCATCCAGGGTGTATCCTGCCTTAATGCCCATAGACACCTGAGATAGGCACAGGCTCCCCGTGACCCGAGGGAAGATCGGATAAAGCGGTAGAAGATGAATGAATGAATGAATATATACACAGGGGCACGGTGGCTTAGTGGTTAGCACGTTCGCCTCACATTGCCAGGGTCCGGGTTCGATTCCCGTCTCGGCCATGTGTGTGTGGAGTTTGTGCATGTTCTCCCCGTGTCCTCAGGGATTTTTTTTTTTCTCCGGGTTCTCCGGTTTCCTCCCCTGGTCCAAAAACATGCACAGTAGGTTGATTGGCACCTTGGAAAATTGTCCCTAGTGTACGAGTGTGTGTGTGAATGTGTGTGTGTGTGTGTGTGTGCCATGTGATGGGTTGTCATTCCATCCAGGGTGTATCCTGCCTTAATGCCCATAGACGCCTGAGATAGACACACAGACTCCCCGTGACCCGAGGGAAGATCGGATAAAGCGATAGAAGATGAATGAATGAATGAATATATATACATATATAATATGTATATTAGTATGATGGAGACTCTTTCCTCCCCTGAGATTTTAATATTTGATGTTTTTTTTTTTTCTCTCTGAATGCACCTTTTTCCAATCAGCATAACAACCCACTGACTCATTAGCTAATAATATGTTGGTATTTTCCGAACGGCTCCGTCGTGACGTCTGAACAACCGCAGCAAAAAGGACTTTTGTGTAACGGATTTGACTAAAAATAAGGAACAGGCTTGGTTTTTTTTTTTTTTACTTCTCCTGGACGCTTTTCGGGATTTATTCCCTACTTCGGAGTCGAGCCGAGAACGTCAGGAAGCTGTTATAGAGCCCCGTATTTTCTTTGGAATCGGGGAACGCCGTCAGTGTCGAGAACGGTTATTAGAAAAGGGTCTTTTTTTTGTCCTGTTCGTTGTCTTGGCAACGTTTCGGTGCCCTTGGTGATGTAGGTCAGCGGGCCAAAACGACATGCACCCTAGAGGAGCTCCCTGTAGATAATTACAGTATAACAGCCAGTTATGAAACACTTCCAGGGTGTTTATTTATGCTTATTATATATATATATATATATATATATATATATATATATATATATATATATATATATATATATATATATATATATATATTTTTTTTTTTTTTTTTTTTTTTTTTTTTATTATTAATTCTTTCTGGATTTATTTCCTGCTATTTTAAAGGTGAAGTTTTGCTTCCTCAACTGAGCATGTTGTTCTTTGACACCATTAGTGCTGATAGATTGACCTTGCATTAACCCCCAACCCTCTGTGTCAAGAGATCGATCCGGGGGTGTTTTAGTCCTTTATCCCTGTCTAGCTCCACTTTATCCGTACACTATGTTCAAATGCATCCTCTCCCAAAGCGTTTTGTAATCCGCTAGGCCAGGCACGTCCAAAGTCCGGCCCGGGGGCCAAATTTCCCTCGGCCCGCAGTCTCCGTCATAAAATCAATAATATTCGGCCCGCTAGCAGTGTTGTAAAGCTCAGAGAAGGAGGCAAAGCGATAAAATTCCACCGTATTCATCAATTAAGGCAAAATAAAAATAACATTTTATCTTTTTATCTTCCCTCGTTTTGTACTTCAGAATAAGATCAATGTTAGTGTTTGTTTTCCTGTTGACATGATTTGGATTTAGAAGTTTTTACAGTTTACCATTTAATAGTGAATAATATATAATGTTTCAAATGTAGTCTAGATATGTTTCATCTTCGTTTTCTTACGTTTATATGGCCTTAAAATATGAAAGTCATTTTAGTAAAAACTTGTTTAGATTTATTTGTTTAATGAGTGAAGAAATGGAAAGTCCGCCATTTTTGCAAATCATTAATTTGTTCATTTGCATTTAATTTGAATGTTCAAGGAATGTCAGACTGAATGTCCCCAACATAGTTTTACCTCGCCAAACCTGTCCCTCTTTACTAAAAGTTTGGACACCCCTGCTCTAGGCCAATCCAGCAACCTTTATACTTGTCACATGTACTCGTCACACATTTTACCCAGTCATGTTATAGACGTTGCCTCCCGAGCTGTTTACTCCAGAATCAACTTCAGAAACCTGTCATGAGAGGTGTTAGCTCCGTGGTTAAGGCATTAGCATAAGGACTGGAAGGTTCAAATCCCGCCAGCACCAAGCTGCCACTAGTGGGCCCTTGAGCGAGGCCCTTAACCCACAATTGCTCAGATGGCTCTGGATAAAGGCGTAAATGTAATCTCTCGTTGATCTCCCCGATACTCACTCTGTGGAATAAATCCAATAGAAGAACAGCGATTCGATTGTAGATTTGATTCGAGTCACTGAAGTGCTACTTGAGAGCTAAATAAGCACCAGTGCCAGAAATAAAATGGCTGTTTATCGACTTCCCTCGGAGCCGGAGCACTTGATCCGAGCCGATGAGGGCGATGTGGGGGAGAAAATGGTTTCTTCGAAGTAAAGGGGTTGTGTTAACCGGGGATTGTGTGTTTATGATACACATTATATGGACACCCGAGAATTACGTTGGTCTCACATTTAGATTTCATTGACTGTTATATGACGTTTCATTCTTGTGGGAAGACGTTCCAGGAGATTTGGTGTGAGATGAATTCGGACCCATGGGTGTTAGTAAAGTCTGGTAGGTGAGAAGATGATGAGGCCTGGAGTGCAGTCAGTAGAGGTTTTGATCCACCTCTACTGTAAACCATGTAAAGCACATCTTCATTGCTCTGCTTTTCTTCAGTGGTTAATGCATTGGGCTCTGGATTGCACATTCAAATCCCACCATCACCACCACCACCAAGCTGCCACTAGGGGGCCCTTGAGCAAGGCCCTTAACACCTCGAAGTGTGCAACAGAGTCTCAAACTAACAACTGTAAAGAGCGGTGTTGTTCAATACTGCGTTATCCTTATAAAGCTGATTCATTGTTAAACTAACACAAATTGACGTCCTATACAGTGATCTGCCTCCAGCTATTTTTGGGGAAGAGATGCATATGGGCGTCGGTTGTCCCAATACTTTTGACCCAAGCCGGCCGACTTATTTTGTGTTTGGACAGCAAACCATTTTTAAAGCAATGTTAGCAAACAATGTTAAAGCATCCAGGATAGAGTGTAAAAAAAACGTAAAAATAGAGACAAATATTCATCTTCTAGCGCTTTATCCGATCTTCCCTCGGGTCACGGGGAGCCTGTGCCTATCTCAGGCGTCTATGGGCATTAAGGCAGGATACACCCTGGATGGAATGCCAACCCATCGCAGGGCACACACACATTCACACACACACACACATTCATACACTAGGGACAATTTTCCAAGGTGCCAATCAACCTACCGTGCATGTTTTTGGACCGGGAGGAAACCGGAGAACCCGGAGAAAAACCCCCTGAGGCACGGGGAGAACATGCACAAACTCCACACACACATGACCGAGACGGGAATCGAACCCGGACCCTGGCGGTGTGAGGCGAACGTGCTAACCACTAAACCACCGTGCCCCCTAGAGACAAATATATACTGTATAAATACAAAAATTAGGGCTGTCAAGGTTAAAGTGTTATTAACGCAAATTTGCTTTAACGCCGCAAATAAAATTAGCGCAGCGTGCATTACTATGGGAGTGGTTTGCTCCTTCACTCTGTTTTGTGTTGGCGAATGAACGAAACCCAAACAACAAACAAACAAATAAAGAAACTGTCGTTCACAGATAATTCCAACATTGACCTTTTCCTGTAATGTTAGGATGGAACATAAATAAGGTTATAGATGTGTTTTATTAACAAACAAACAAAAAAAACACCCAGCAACATGTATACACTCACACTTACTAAATTTCCCCCGAATTACACCTACTAGCTGCTCATTCGCAACAGGCTCCTCACTATATTAGCGTATGGAACCTGAACGTATCACCAGTTTATATGGAAACCAACCAAAACCGGAACATAATTCTTAAAGGAGCCACGTCCCGTATTTAACAACTAAAACAACCACAAAAAAAATGTACACATGATGATAATTAACAAGTAATTAATGAATGAACAAGAAATGAATATTAAAGGAATAACTTCCCAAATATAAAATAATTAATAATTTTATTAAAAGGAGAGATTTTTAGAGAAATGTATATAATTAAAACATCTGTTACAGTATTAGAAACATGAAAAGTATTCATTTGTGGTACATTGAAAACGTGCCATTAAATGTTTACAATTTTTGACATAGAAAATAACATTTAAAAAAAAAAGTAAAATAAATGGGCATAAATCCATTAAAAGCTAATAAAATGTGTCTGATGTGTAAAATGTGTAAAAATCAGATAGTTTTTTTTCCTCCCCCTTTTTTGTCCATGAACTCCCAGGGACAGGGTTGGGACAAATTCCAGCCTTGTGCTGGATTGTATTGTGTATTCGCAACCCTGTGTGTGTGTGTGTGTGTGTGTGTGTGTGTGTGTGTTAGTGATTCGTGTGTAGGAGGGTTTGCACGGCTTCTCGCCAGCATCCAAGCTGCAGGATAAAATTGAAGGGTTTTTTTTTTGTTTTGTTTTTGTTTTTGTGGTGGTCTTACACAACACGAGCCCTGAGGAGGAAGTCTGGCCTGCTCGTCGTACACGACTCCAGAGACAGTCGGTGGTGCAATTTCCCGTCATTTAGCAGCAATCTCACGTCACTGTCCTTTTTCAGACCGACTAAAAGAAAGGGGGAAAAAAACCCCGACGGTACATCTCGCTGACTTTTAGGTGATAAGGG
The DNA here is from genome assembly GCA_030449085.1 of Kryptopterus vitreolus. NCBI lineage: Eukaryota > Metazoa > Chordata > Actinopteri > Siluriformes > Siluridae > Kryptopterus > Kryptopterus vitreolus. The sequence continues at coordinate 901,950 of JACRUU010000006.1, forward strand.
TGGAGTTTCCATAAATCAGCGCAACATTAAGGTCAATCTTTAAATGATCAACTGCATGAGTGAGCATCTCATCAAGCCCTCTCTCTGCCTCGTTTTTTCCCCTTCCCTCTCTCTCTCTCTCTCTCTCTCTCGAGATTTCCCTTTATAGGGAAATAAATACACTTTTTAGGATGCTTTTTTAGAATCCAGACCCAGGCTTATAAAACTCGCATTACTCTTGCACAAGTGCAGCCTCGTTGTTTATCGCAGTATTGGCATCTGTGGAAAATCTATGATGTTTCCCAGAAGGCTACAGTGTGCCTGTATATGTCAATATCGCAGCTGCTGGGTATCAAATATGGACTTTTGTTTTTTGGTTTCAGTTATGGAATGAGTCTCCAGTCTAAGTGAAGGGCTCGGTGATGTTTCCTGTGTAGGGTTGCTTCTAATGGGAGCTTCTAAGTTCTGATGCTTGGGGTTGATCAAAATCTTCCCCTATTCCCTTTCTAGGATCCAAATCCTTCATCTTCCCTTGCCTAGGGTGCTTCTGCAGAGTAGGTCTGACCTCAGTCTTTAATATTCCCTGCCTATAGTGCTTGTGACGGTGGGATTGAGCATCATATTTCCTATTTCCTTCTTCTATGGCGCTTCTGGAGATTGGGACTGGTGAAAATCTTCCCCATCCCCTGTTTAGTGTACTTCTGCAGATTGATTTTAATCTGTCACGGTTCCTGTCTGGGGTGCGTCTAAAGATTGGGACTGATCCAAATCATTCCCATTCTCTTGTCTAGGGTTCATCTGCAGAATAGGACTCTGTAATATTCCCTTGTCGAGGGTACCTCTGCAGGTTGGGAATTTTTTAACATGCCCTATCTAGTGTGCTTCTGCAATTTGGACCTGACCCTAATCCTATAATATTTCCAGGCTGGGTTGCTTATGCATATTGGGACTAATCAGAACATTCCTTATTTTGGATACTTCTGAATATTAGGATTAACATTCCCTGTCTAGGATACTTCTGCCAGTTAGGACTAGTCTTATTTTTGAACATTCCCTATCTAGGGTTCTTCTGCAAATTGGACCTGACCCTAATCCTATAATATTTCCAGGATGGGTTGCTTATGCAGATTGGAACTAATCCGAACATTCCGTATTCCCTGGCTAGGATACTTCTGAAGATTTGGGAATGATCCAGATCTTTAACATCCCCTGTCTAGGATGCATGTGCAATTTAGGGTTGATCTTCCTTATTGATGTTTATTGTGCGTCTTTAGACTGGGAGATCATTCCTATTCCCTAGGGTGCTTCTGAAAGTTGGGAATCCCTAGTTCTCAACCTTACCCGCCCTCTTTCTAGGGTGCTTATGAAGTTTGGTCCAACCATCTTCTCTCTGTCAGATGGGCCTTTAGTGGTTTGGGATTGATCCTTATCTGCCCTGTTTTAGGTTCTTCTCCTGGTTGGGATTGATATATATTTTCGCTATTCCATAATTACTTACTCCGTTTGGCATTTCTAAAAAATAAATAAATAAATAAAGTGATATAAACCGTTCCTAGGTGGCTTAGTGGTTAGCACGTTCGCCTCACACCGCCAGGGTCCGGGTTCGATTCCCGTCTCGTCCATGTGTGTGTGGAGTTTGTGCATGTTCTCCCCGTGCCTCAGGGGGTTTTTCTCCGGGTTCTCTGGTTTCCTCCCCCGGTCCAAAATCATGCACGGTAGGTTGATTGGCACCTTGGAAAATTGTCCCTAGTGTATGAATGTGTGTGTGTGTATCCTGCGATGGGTTGGCATTCCATCCAGGGTGTATCCTGCCTTAATGCCCATAGACGCCTGAGATAGACACAGACTCCCCGTGACCCGAGGGAAGATCGGATAAAGCGGTAGAAGACGAATGAATGAAGACGAAACCGTTCGTATTCCTCGATAGAGTACTTCTGGAGGTTAGGGATTTGTTCTAAACCATCCTTATTCCCTATGTAGGGTGCTTCTGCAGTTTGGGAGTGATCTTCGCCAATAAGTCGTGCACGATGCCACCCGTGACGTTTCAGGACCTGCCGCTCAACATCTACATGGTGATCTTCGGGACAGGCATCTTTGTGTTTGTGCTCAGCCTCATATTCTGCTGCTACTTTATAAGGTAAACTGCACACACACACACACACACACACACACATGTACATACGTGAACACACAAAAATACATAAACACATTTTGAGCTGGGAAGACAATGATGTGAAAGCCGGCAGGAAGTGAGGCGGTAGGGGACAGGAAGTTGCCACAGTCATGTCACAAGGCGGTAGGTCATTTCCATCTCAGCTGGGGCAGATGTGATGCTATTTTCATCTGCTATTATTTACAGGACCAAACACACACACACACACACACACACACACACACACACAAACACAAAAGTGTGCATTATATAACATCACAATGCAGCCCGATCTCAGCGTTTCATTTTTTTTGGTCTCTCGTATCGTTTACACTTTTAACACCTTTATTTATAATTCATTAACGCCTCTCTTGTTGTTTTTAATGTGTACATTTTTTTTGTCTTCATTAGTAAGCTGAGGCACCAGGCACAAAGCGAGCGGTTTGGATACAAAGAGGTAAGACAGCAGACAATAATCTGTTTATAACAAACAACACACTGATCGTATTTTTCATATATCCTTATTTCTTTTGTAATTGCTGGGAGGGGCGGCGTGAGGGCGGGGCTTTCAGGGTGGGAGGGGCCCATATTCCCTTTTGCAAATAAATCCACAGCAACAGTATCCAATGATACGTCACGTCATAGGAGATGTTTCGGAGAAAATAATCATTTAACATATTTGACATCGGAAAAGCTGTTTTTTTATTTTAAATGATTCGTTCCAAATGAATTAATTGTTTAAGGAATACTTAATTAAATTGGAGAAATTTGGCGACCCCTAATGACAACACCCGGAAGTACAATTAAATTAAATTAAAGGGGCACGGTGGCTTACTGGTTAGCACGTACGCCTCACACCGCCAGAGTCCGGGTTCGATTCCCGTCTCGGCCATGTGTGTGTGGAGTTTGTGCATGTTCTCCCCGTGTCTCAGGGTTTTTTTCTCCGGGTTCTCCGGTTTCCTCCCGGTCCAAAAACATACACGGTAGGTTGATTGGCACCTTGGAAAATTGTCCCTAGTGTATGAATGTGTGTGTGTGTGTGTGTGTGTGTGATGGGTTGGCATTCCATCCAGGGTGTATCCTGCCTTAATGCCCATAGACGCCTGAGATAGACACAGACTCCCCGTGACCCGAGGGAAGATCGGATAAAGCGGTAGAAGATGAATGAATGAATGATTAAATTAAATTAAATTAAAATAAATGCATTGCTTTAAATCTGACTTGCTATCAAAATGCTATTTCGAGACGTGCTTTGTTTACAAGAAAGTAGTTTATTTATTTATTTATTGGTTTATTTATATTTGCATGCTAGCACTGTTCAAAACAGTCCCCTTGCACAACAATACAGCGTTCCCAAAGCATCCTGCAAGTCTTCTTTTCCAAGCACCTCGAGCAGCTTCTGGATCACGGCAGTGTTGTCAAAACAGTGATGTTTGAGCTGAACCTTCGTCCACATGAAGTCCACATGAGCGTAATCTGGCGAGTCTAAATGTACGGTGTGTTTTGGCACACTGACTGTAGAAAGGCCGGTGCTCCTTGTGACCGTGCGTGCAGCCTAGTGCTGCCATCTGTTGGCGTGTACAAAAATAGCCTCGAAACTCTTTGAGGGCACCTCGTGGATAATCAGTTCTGTTGATTGACGGTCTCACTCATCAACGGGAATGCAATGGAATAAATTAAATAAATGAATATATAAATACATTTTTAATATAATCAAATGTCATAATCTAAAGCTGAAATGGAAGCAGAAATGAGACAAAACTGTCAGGAAATGTCAACATTTCTCACAGTTATTTATGTGGTTTTACGGGGAAAAGATTCATTCGGCGGAAACAAAGAGGTCATTGTGAAACCGCTAACATATTTAGCGATCGTGAATAATCGATCATCGGCTAAAATGTTTCTCACTCTAAGGGAAACTTGCTTATGGTCATGTTTTGTTTTGTTTTTGTTTTTCTCCTCAGGTTATATTGAAAGGAGACATGAAGAAGCTGAATCTGCATGGGGTAAAGACTAAGACCAAGCTACTACATTTATATAACGTTTACATTCCCAGCATACGCCCTTATCCAGGGCGACTCACGAATGAGAAATTGGCTCACGGGCCCCCTAGTGGTAACTTGGTGGTGGTGGAATTTGAACCTGAGACCTTCGGGTCCAGAGGCCAATTTCCTTAACCACCATTACTACATGTGCATAGTTATGTCTTTTGTTTATTTGTATTTCTCTGTTCTCTTCGTGCATCTATTTCTGAACGTCCTGATGTTATGGGATGTTCCTACAGCTCTGGATGTCTGCCTTTATGCTAGGTTTCCGTATATGAGTATATCCGTGTGTGTTTGTGGCTGTTTATCTCAAGCCTTGTGTGTCTCCGTGTGCCTTCCGCAGCAGACGTGTGCCGTGTGCCTGGAGGACTTCAGGGTGAAGGACGAGCTCGGAGTCCTGCCTTGCCAACACGCCTTCCACAGGAGGTGAGCAAGGATTCCGACCTTATACCTATGTCTCTTTGACTTCAACGCCATGGAATTAGCGGATTTGGGGTGGATTGACTAATGTGTCGAGTTCCAGTGGGTGTGGCCTAATATTATAATAAGTATAATGGGGGTGGGAAAGGCATCACACCATCCTCAGCGTCTGATAGCTTCGTCTGATCTTCTTCCAAGATCCTGACGTACACTTATAAGGGCAAAAGTGTCGGGACACCTTTTCCCAATGATTTTTCCAGCCGTATGTGGTTCTTCTCCAGAATGTACACCTGGTTTCACTACTAATACTCATACATTGTTATTAAAGACGTGAGAATTATTAACACGAGGTACGTTTTGAACAGATACGAATGTGCACGTTCACGCATGGCAAATTAATCACGATTAAACATTTGAATCTGTTGACAGCCCTAACGAAAATGAAATAGTAAAATAAATAAATAAAGCTGGTCACAAATCCACTAGAAAATGAATATAGAATAATGAAATAAATATAAACGTAGGGGCACGGTGGCTTAGTGGTTATCATGTTCACCTCGCACCTCCAGGGTCCGGGTTCGATTCCCGTCTCGGCCATGTGTGTGTGGAGTTTGTGCATGTTCTCCCCGTGCTTCAGGGGGTTTTTCTCCGGGTTCTCCGGTTTCCTCCCCCGATCCAAAAACATGCACGGTAGGTTGATTGGCACCTTGGAAAGTTGTACCTAGTGTATGATTTATGTGTGTGTGTGTGTGTGTGTGTGTCATGTGATGGGTTGGCATTCCATCCAGGGTGTATTCTGCCTTAATGCTGATAGGCACAGGTAGAAGATGAATGAACTAATAAATATAAACGTATTAACAGGGAGAGATTTTGAATGAAATTTATATTCGTTATTCAATTATATTTATAAAAGCCGTCACAATCATTATTAAAAACATGAAAAGAAGCAATTTCAGATTAAATAAATAAATAAAGACGTCAGATTAATGATGAGTTGGCCAATACATATTTGAATCTATTGACAGCCCTGATGTAAAATAATTACACAATGATGTTCATGTTGTTGCAGGTGTGTGGTGAAGTGGCTGGAGGTGCGGTGTGTGTGCCCCATGTGTAACAAGGCTCTGGGGGGAGGATCAGAGCAACACCACAGCATAGGCACTCTTCTGGACGAACTGGTCTAGAGAATGAGCTGAACACCAATAGATCCTTGCAATTCAAATACTTCGTTCCCGATCTGATGCGGAGACGGCGGAATTTTTACATTTTTTTTTTTGTTCTGTGCCGACGCAGGCCTCGCGTAAAAACTGGAACTCCGAGGAAACGTCGGAGACGTACGGCCGAAGATCGGAGACGATCCATACACATTCCAGAGACGTTTCTGTACACTGCCGCTTTCCTGAACACTGCCACTGATGAGATCGAGATGAAGACACACAGTGTTTAGTGTGTGTTGTGTGTGTGTGTGTGTGTGTGTGTGTGTGTGTGTGTGTGTTTTATCTCTGACTCCATCTACATTCCCACAATCTCTCTGAAACACCAGCACGGATTCATGATGGTTTTTTTATTTTTATGAACTCTACCATTTTATGGGTCGGAATTTTGCTCCACTCCAAAGCCACACCTTTGCTTCTAAAAAGCGCTATGAATTGCATACAGCTACTTTAATTTTCAACCAACACCTCTTTTTTTATAGCTCTTCCAGATATCTAGATAGCTAAGGTTTCAAAATAGTAATAAACATTTTTGGGGTATTTTTGAATACACAATATGTGGAAATATGGCCACTAAGCATAATCTTGCTCATTTTTAGCCTTTACCCAGTTTTTATATATTTTGCATTTTGTGTAGCGTTAAATAGTTATTTGTATTGAAATTCATCCCGCAGGAGCAAAAGTGAGTCTTTAAGAACACATTCTGCTTCTTTAATATGAACACGATGATCAGGTGTTTTATGTTTTTATGGAACACAAAGACACGTTAAAGAAAATTACAGTTGGTGAGAATTAACTGTCTAATAAATGATGCGATTTCTGTGGGGGGGGGGCTAAGACAAAAATATTGGAAATATAAATGTTTACCTCAGATGTTTTGTGGAATTTGTCAGTAAAGATTCGGAAGACGTAAATTGCGCTGCGGTTACAATTAGCATTGGCTAGCATTGGTATGGTTTGATTAGCATTGGCCGCTAATCAAAACACCTTGATTTGTGCCACATTGAGAAACATCAGCGATCAGAAGCTTTGTCAAAAAATTACCAGCAAAGTCGTTAATATTTATATCTGGACTTTGTTTTTTTTTTAAAGTTAACCAACTTTGAAATGAAATCATGAGCATAAACTAGCTAGTTACAGAAGTTATACGGAAGATATTTTAAAAAATACGAAATTAAACTCCAGTGAAAATTTTTTTTAATAACTAAACTTTTGTTTTTTTTCTAATGCGAAATCAAGCACGAAATCCGGCATTTAAAAGCGTCCGTGTGGAAACAAAGCAAAAGGTTTGGTGTTTGCTTTTAGAATTTGATTTGCTCAGCTCGATTGTAACAGGTCTTTTTATGCATAATCGAAGGCCAAAATGAGACTGAAAATAAGATCAAATTGTCAAGAATGTCAACATTTCTCTCAGTTATGTTGCTAGATTACAAAGAAAAGCCTTCGTAATGCTAATAAACTGTAACAATTTAATTACGAAACGGTTAACCTACTGCCAATACAAACATACACAAGCACTTAAAATGAGCTTGACTACAGTCATTAAGATATCAAGTATTTCCTATTAAAAGCTTTCTGTGAATTAAAATGTAACTTATTCCTGGTAAGTCATTTTTACTTTTTGTAAGCTATCGTTTTATAATGTTTCTCATTGTAAGCACTTGTTTGTGGAAAGAAGATTGTTTATATTGGCAATACAATGATATGTATATGTATATATATACAGACGTGGACAAAATTGTTGGTACCCTTTGGTCAATGAAAGAAAAAGTCACAATGGTCACAGAAATAACTTTAATCTGACAAAAGTAATAATAAATAAAAATTCTATAAATGTTAACCAATGAAAGTCAGACATTGTTTTTCAACCATGCTTCAACAGAATTATGTAAAAAAATAAACTCATGAAACAGGCATGGACAAAAATGATGGTACCCCTAACTTAATATTTTGTTGCGCAACCTTTTGAGGCAATCACTGCAATCAAACGCTTCCTGTAACTGTCAATGAGACATCTGCACCACCTCTCAGCAGGTATTTTGGCCCACTCCTCATGAGCAAACTGCTCCAGTTGTGTCCGGTTTGAAGGGTGCCTTTTCCAGACTGCATGTTTCAGCTCCTTCCAAAGATGCTCAATAGGATTGAGGTCAGGGCTCATAGACGGCCACTTTAGAATAGTCCAATTTTTTCCTCTTAGCCATTCTTGGGTGTTTTTAGCTGTGTGTTTTGGGTCATTGTCCTGTTGCAAGACCCATGACCTGCGACTGAGACCAAGCTTTCTGACACTGGCTAGTACATTTCTCTCTAGAATTCCTTGATAGTCTTGAGATTTCATTGTACCCTGCACAGATTCAAGACACCCTGTGCCAGACGCAGCAAAGCAGCCCCAGAACATAACAGAGCCTCCTCCATGTTTCACAGTAGGGACAGTGTTCTTTTCTTGATATGCTTCATTTTTTCGTCTGTGAACATACAGCTGATGTGCCTTGGCAAAAACTTCGATTTTTGTCTCATCTGTCCACAGGACATTCTCCCAGAAGCTTTGTGGCTTGTCAACATGTAGTTTGGCATATTCCAGTCTTGCTTTTTTATGATTCGTTTTCAACAATGGTGTCCTCCTTGGTCGTCTCCCATGTAGTCCACTTTGGCTCAAACAACGACGGATGGTGCGATCTGACACTGATGTTCCTTGAGCATGAAGTTCACCTTGAATCTCTTTAGAAGTCTTTCTAGGCTCTTTTGTTACCATTCGGATTATCCGTCTCTTAGATTTGTCATCAATTTTCCTCCTGCGGCCACGTCCAGGGAGGTTGGCTACAGTCCCATGGATCTTAAACTTCTGAATAATATGTGCAACTGTACTCACTGTACTCACAGGAACATCTAGTTGCTTGGAGATGGTCTTATAGCCTTTACTTTACTTTAACATGCTTGTCTATAATTTTCTTTCTGATCTCTTGAGACAGCTCTTTCCTTTGCTTCCTCTGGTCCATGTCGAGTGTGGTACACACCATATCACCAAACAACACAGTGATTACCTGGAGCCATATATATAGGCCCAATGGCTGATTACAAGGTTGTAGACAACCTGTGATGCTAATTAGTGGACACACCTTCAATTAACATGTCCCTTTGGTCACAATTATTTTCTGTGTTTTCTAGGGGTACCATCATTTTTGTCCATGCCTGTTTCATGAGTTTATTTTTTTACATAATTCTGTTGAAGCATGGTTGAAAAACAATGTCTGACTTTCATTGGTTAACATTTATAGAATTTTTATTTATTATTACTTTTGTCAGATTAAAGTTATTTCTGTGACCATTGTGACTTTTTCTTTCATTGACCAAAGGGTACCAACAATTTTGTCCACGTCTGTATATATATATATATATATATATATATATATATATATATAGATATATATATATATATATATATATATATATATATATATACACATTATAATATACACATTATAATATGAAACATTACATTGAAATTAGGTCCTGTACAAATAAATTCCCAAATAAATAAATAATGAACTAATATAATAAAGATGAATGACACACATTCCTTCCAGTTTGAATGTAGCAAAAACCAAATCTGTGTTCTGTGAATTTCTATGATGAATGGTGAAATGTTTGTAAAGTATTTGAAAGGTTTATCGCCTGTTTTTTTTTTTTCTTCACGTGAAATTCTCTGAATTCAGCACTGAAGTATGTTGAAGATTTGTGTGTTGTATTCTGTTTGAATATGCGCAGTGCCAACGCTAGTTTACATGTGTATAAACTTTCTTTTTGTGTACTTTTGTTTAAATATTCATGCTGAAACATGTTATGGTTTATGCCAGTGTTCCGAATAAATCAGAACTGCAATGTCTCATGGTCTTTTGTGTTTGCGTGGTGAGATTTTCTTGCCTTGTTTTTAAATTTGGTTTGCAAAACCAAGGACACTTTGAAATCCTGATATCATATATTGTCCTGTAGGGGGAGGTGTGTATGAACGTAGGTTTACAATGCTAAGGATACCATTTATAAATGTTATTTAGCTGCTTTTTTTATTTGTTTACTGGCGAAAATTTGAGGAAATATACGGTATGTTGCTTTTTGTTTAACAAGTCGTGTTATATAAAACTTAGCACAGCACAGATGTTAGCACAGATGTTACTACCGGCCACTCATCACTCATTTATTAATACAGCGCGTGGCAGTTTAGTTCGCTATATAGTTCAAAGGAAATTTAAATAAACAAGTACAATTTGGTTTTTGGGCGCTACACCAAATCTGCATTAATGTCGGTAAGTTCTTTTTGCCATTTCTTGTCATTGTTTTAAAACTGACTCCTGATATATTTTTGCTCATTTTCGTTTTGAGGAAAACTCCTTTCCTGAGGCAGAGATTTTCTTTTACGCTTTCTTTTACAAAGTAGTAATAAACATTTTTGGTTTTTTTTTAATACACAATATGTGAAAATATGGCCACTAAGCATAAATTTGCTCATTTTTACCCAGTTTTAATATATTTCGCATTTTGTGGGTGTTTGTGGGGTTTTTCTCCGGGTTCTCCGGTTTCCTCCTCCGGTCCAAAAACATGCACGGTAGGTTGATTGGCACCTTGGAAAATTGTCCCTAGTGTATGAATGTGTGTGTGTGTGTGTGTGTGTGTGTGTGTGTGTGTGTGTGTGTGTGTGTGTGTGTGTGTGTGTGTGTCCTGCGATGGGTTGGCATTCCATCCAGTGTGTATCCTGCCTTAATGCCCATAGACGCCTGAGATAGACACAGACTCCCCGTGACCCGAGGGAAGATCGGATAAAGCGGTAGAAGATGAATGAATGAATGAATGAATGTGTGTTTGTGTATTGTGTATCATTTTTTGGACGATTAACCCGCCATTCAAAAACGTTGGCTATTTTCCGGATTCGAACGCACCCGTACAAACTGGATTGCAACGCACCCTCGTTTCCACCGCAGATTTCCCATCATGCAGTACTCGAGTTATTGATCTTGTTTTTAATATCATTGTGTTTTTAAGGTCTCGGTTGTGGAGATTATATGGATTTATATAAAACAAAGTTTATCGTTTAATATTACATTGGATAAAAACTGGAGAAGGAAAGAAATAGCAAACAAAAAAAATAAACAAATAACCTACCGTCATAGGGAAGGTTTTTGTTCGGGACTTGGTTTGGGTAAAGCGCGTTCTTTCTTTGATCCTTCTGGTTCAGAATAATGATGATTGGTTGAATCACATTCATTGTGAAATGCGCAGCCTTACTTGTTACGACTTTGCGCATAAAACCATCTGAATCTCAATTCGGTTAAAGAAAGTTATAAAAGCGTTAAATAGATCTTATTTTATTCATTCATTCATTCATTCATCTTCTAGCGCTTTATCCGATCTTCCCTCGGGTCACGGGGAGTCTGTGTCTATCTCAGGCGTTTATGGGCATTAAGGCAGGATACACCCTGGATGGAATGCCAACCCATCGCAGGGAACACACACACATTCATACACTAGGGACAATTTTCCAAGGTGCCAATCAACCTACCGTGCATGTTTTTGGACCGGGAGGAAACCGGAGAACCCGGAGAAAAACCCCCTGAGGCACGGGGAGAACATGCACAAACTCCACACACACATGACCGAGACGGGAATTGAACCCCGGATCCTGGCGAACGTGCTAACCACTACGCCACCGTGCCCCTAGATCTTATTTTATCCTTTTAATTTTGTGTATTAATGCATCATCCGGTCTTATAGAGTAAAATAAACTTTCAGGCAACACTATTCTTTTTGCATTGAACTTCTGGTTTTGTATATAATGTACATTTAGGCAGCAGTAAAAGTCAGCTTTATCATGTTCCCTTCATTCTGAACAATATGTGAAGAAAAGAATTTGACTAAATGTCAAATGCGAGGTGGTGGCCTCTGGACCAGAAGGTTGCAGGTTCAAACCCCACAACCACCAAGCTACCACTAGTGGGCCCGTGAGCTAGGCTCTTAACCCTCGGTTGCTCTGGATAAGGTCGTCTGCCAAATGCCATAAATGTAATGTAAATGTGTAATATGTAGCGCGCATGCGTGAAATAAAGTGGATAAAATAGTGTTTGAAAAGTTTAAAAAAGGGTCAAAAACATGGCCATTCCGCCTAAAAGTGTATATCATGAGTCACCGACCTTTATGAACCTGAGATCTACTACCTGGATACTGAGTCATACAAAGTGCTACCAGTTTGACCTACTGAAATAATACATTTGCCTTTAGTTATATATCATTATTAATGATTGATAATATTTGTGTATTGATTTGAAGACACTCACGATAATTATCAACAATGAGTTAACTACAAAGGGGCACGGTGGTTTAGTGGTTAGCACGTTCGCCTCACACCGCCAGGGTCCGGGTTCGATTCCCGTCTCGCCATGTGTGTGTGGAGTTTGTGCATGTTCTCCCCGTGCCTCAGGAGGTTTTTCTCCGGGTTCTCCGGTTTCCTCCCCCGGTCCAAAAACATGCACAGTAGGTTGATTGGCACCTTGTAAAATTGTCCCTAGTGTATGAATGTGTGTGTGAATGTGTGTGTATCCTGCGATGGGTTGGCATTCCATCCAGGGTGTATCCTGCCTTAATGCCCATAGACGCCTGAGATAGGCACGGGTGACCCGAGGAAGAATCGGATATAGTGGTAGAAGATGAATGAATGAATGAATGATTGATAATATTCGTGTATTGATTTGAAGACACTCACGATAATTATCAACAATGAGTTAACTACATTTTACATTTTAGATGCATCTCACTGATGAGTTGTGCAATTTTCTATTCGTTTCTCCTTCAGCCTGGTTGCTCCATTCTCAGCCTTCTTCTAGTGATACAAACTGCATATGTCCAAAAGCATCTCAATCACGACTCTCTCGTCTTATCCCCAAAATGCCCGGTACCTTTAATAAACTTGTTTCTGATCCCGTTCATCTTTGTCTTCACCTGCACCTCCAGCTTTCATTGATGCCTCCTGCTACTCATGTGGTCCTTGGGAGCCACCCAAGGGCACCATGTTGGTGACCCCTGGTGTATATCAAGACTCTGTTGATTGTGCTTTTGGATACTTCCAGGGAGTTGCATGGTTTTATTTTTGCCCGAGTAAACTCTTCTCCTTTTACACCACAATCCTGGATCCTGGACTTGGTTTATTTCTCTTTTGTAATTGAATTTGTTATTATTGAAAACAATAGGAGGGGCACGGTGGTTTAGTGGTTAGCACGTTCGCCTCACACCGACAGGGTCCGTGTTCGATTCCCGTCTCGGCCATGTGTGTGTGGAGTTTGCATGTTCTCCCCGTGCCTCAGAGGGTTTTTCTCCGGGTTCTCCGGTTTCCTCCCGGTCCAAAAGCATGCACGGTCACGGTAGGTTGATTGGCACCTTGGAAAATTGTCCCTAATGTGTGAATGTGTGTGTGTGTCCTGCGATGGGTTAGCATTCCATCCAGGGTGTATCCTGCCTTAATGCCCATAGACGCCTGAGATAGGCACAGACTCCCCGTGACCCGAGGGAAGATTGGATAAAGCGGTAGAAGATGAATGAATGAATGAATGAAAACAATAGGCTTTATTAAGAAAATATGAGAACCAGTGAGATCACTGGGAATGGTGTTTTACTCTGCTTGTACTTGTGCTTGTAATTGTTCACTTTTTATACCTTTTGAAATAATCATTTGTAAAGTATATTTTTAGTTGTTAAGTAACAACGTGTTATTTCACATAAATCCTTATAAATAATTGCACCACTTACTTTACTGACTTTTTGATTGTTTTTGGGGGTTTTTTGGGCAGTCGAGATGGCAGTCGACTTTTTAAATATCATGTCATTTTGGAAGGTGAAATAAAGCCTGAAAGAATGGAGAATGTGTGTGCTGGTCCAATTTTTTTAAGAAGAACGGAGAGGAAAAATAATACGGATAAATCAAGTTGATCCTCCTCAAAACGAATGTTCAAGGTGGTAGCTTAGTGGTTAAAGCACTGGTCGTTGGGTCTGAACGTCATGCTTGGGTGGCGAATGTTGTGTAAATGAGATAAATATAAGTCACCATGGCTCAAATCATCTTGAATTTGAATCTTTAGGGCAGCAGTATGGTTTCATGTTGAGGAAAAGGTGCACCGTTTGCTTTGAGAATCGTATAGAAGGTCAGAACAAAGTCGCATCGTGTGTTCTAGAGAAAGCGCCAGTCAAGCTGGTAATATATGAGGATGTCAGGTGTGACGGAGAAGTTAGGAGAGTGATACTGAACGTACGTGTGTGTGGATGAGATGGAGGGAATTCCAAATCCAATTGTATTTGTTTAGCGCTTTTAACAATGGACATTGTCTCAAAGCAATTTTTTTCACAGTTAGTGACGTAAAAAATTAAAAAGATCAGATTATTTCCAGTGAAATTCCTTCTGGGAAAGCCGTGATACAGCGCCCCCTAGTGCACGGGGGGGTTAAGGGCCTTGCTCAAGGGCCCAAGAATGAAGAACATGAAATCCAGTGAGGGGTTTTCTGTTTGTGGTGATGGGTTTCCAAAGCGCAGATGCAGAAAACAGGGAGATCTGCATGGAGATTAAGGCTCTGTTATCGCGACCCCTAGCGGGGAGAAACTCGAATTAACACAATCCGCCTTATTATTTCTTTTTACCACTAAAATCTCGTCGGGCGATCTCGCGAGATGACGTGTAGCGCATGTGGATGCAACATGGCGATTCCCTGACGCTTACACGCGGCGATTCGTAAACACGTGAAGATCGAGTGTATATTTATTTCTTTAAAATAAATAAATAATAATAATACGCGACATAATTATCGATTACAGTGTAAACCCGGAGTGGACAGGGAGGATCCATCATGCAACACGACGATGTAATAATTGCGCTGTAATTTTGTCGCTACCGCTTGCTAGCTTATTCTTATGCTAACTTTATATTCAAATAGACTCTGTAAACTTTAAATAGACCACGTGTGTGTGTGTGTGTGTGTGTGTGTGTGTGTGTGTGTGTGTGTGTGTGTGTGTGTGTGTGTGTGTGTGTGTGTGTGTGTGTGTGTGTGTGTGTGTGTTTATCCACTTTTTAAATATAAATATCCTCATCAGATCACTGTTTTTGCAGGTTATATGGGACCTGATCGGAAATAAACAATTCTGTTCGTATAAAGTCAAGTAAGTCCTACATATCATATCTTACATGACGTACAAGAGGAATAAAACACTCCCATGATGTGCTGTTATACCAAAACACCACACGAACGGAAGGTCTAATGAAGTAGAGATGTGTTTTATCTGTATCTACGTTATGGAAAATGTTACCAAACTTACCAAAATAATTTTTTAGTTAAGCTTGTTTTTCATTTTGAAGCGTGTTAAGCCTTTACTTACGGGACTCTTGTGTTCTTGTCGGTACGTAGTTTATTGTTAATGTGTTAAAACGCCTCATTAAGCCACCTTAAACGTTTTATAAGTCAGGAAAAATTGCGACCAATCAGAATCCAGAGTAAAACGGCTTTAAATCCAAAAGTATTGGGACACCGACCTTGACGTATGTATGTCTTTTTTTTTTTTCTTCCCTTTTCTTTATTTTTTTTGCGAAGAACCAAAACGGGTAATTTCTGCCGGAACGAGTACAGCATCACAGGTCTCTGCAGCCGGCAGTCATGTCCTCTGGCCAACAGTCAATACGCCACCGTACGTGAGGAAAAAGGTATCCGTATATGTTTATATATATATATAAAACTCACTGAGTCTGTTTTTACTACATTATCTATCAAGACAGTAAGAAAAGTACCCTTTATACTAAACGTAAGTAAATCTGAGCTGTGTGTCTTCCTCAGGTCGGTGTTTCCTCTACATGAAGGTGATCGAGAGAGCGGCGTTTCCGGCGCGAATGTGGGAGAAGGTAAGCCGTCATCAATAACGCCAATGTATCCTGCCAAAAGTATTGGCCTGCGTTTTCCAGCAATATGTTGTGACCCGCCAAAACCACTCGTGTACGTTCTACGCTTGCATAAGAGAACTTGGCTCTCTGACCAACAGGTGGCAGCACTCTGTATTCGGCATCCAAACGGCTAAATCGGAAAAGAGCTGGAAGTGTGAATATATATATATATATATATATATATATATATATATATATATATATATATATATATATATATATGGTTTATACCCGCCGTGATAATTACTGACGGATTTGTGTACTCGCAAAGACAAGAATGACCCAGTGTTTCGTCTTTTTATTCGTGTGCCGATTCACTTGGCTGAATAGCCGATCGGAGTTCTCGTTCTCGCCAGTGAGCTCGAACCAAAATCAATAGTGTGGGGAATTAAATATAAAGCTGAAAAGAATAGTCCAAAGGAATCGGCATCGTGTGTCGGCCAGAGGATAAACCCACATCGGTCGATCTCCAGGCTAAATTGCCATGTGTGGTCCTTCCCTAATCTGTTACCCACGGAATTACAAACACACCGTTGTTTTGGAAATCTTAGGATGCAGGAGTGTGACATTTTCCCTTCACTTAAACTCGGAGAATAAAAAAATCTGGTTCCAGCATGACCAGGCCCCTGTGCACATGACGTAGGGGACGTCTACAGTAAAGGGTTGACTGAATGGTTCACCAGTGAATAAGTCACAGTGATATGATACTAAACCAATATTAGTTTCTCAAGCATTAGAAAGTATCTCGCGCTGCGTCAATACGAGGGTCGGGTATCTTTTCAGGTTTTTTGATTCCCAGTTTCTGGATTCCAAACGGTGAACCAACACCAGATGTGTAGTTGGTCGTGACATCACGCTTCCAACATATTAGTTTATTATAATAATCACACTTAACTTCATCTTCAGTTTTAATAAATTGTAGCCACATTTTTGAACGAGTCCCGCAACCCGTCTTTTAATTGGATGGTTTAGAATACCACATAAGGTCCTGGCAGATTGGATTTGCCGAAGGTCCTGGAAGATTAGATGTGCCGAAGGTCCTGGAAGATTAGATGTGCAGAAGGTCCTGGAAGATTAGATGTGCAGAAGGTCCTGGAAGATTGGATGTGCCGAAGGTCCTGGAAGATTGGCTGTGCCGAAGGTCCTGGAAGATTGGCTGTGCCGAAGGTCCTGGAAGATTGGATGTGCCGAAGGTCCTGGAAGATTGGATGTGCCGAAGGTCCTGGAAGATTGGATGTGCCGGAGGTCCTGGAAGATTGGATGTGCCGGAGGTCCTGGAAGATTGTATGTGCCGGAGGTCCTGGAAGATTGGATGTGCCGGAGGTCCTGGAAGATTGGATGTGCAGGAGGTCCTGGAAGATTGGATGTGCCGGAGGTCCTGGAAGATTGGATGTGCAGGAGGTCCTGGAAGATTGGATGTGCAGGAGGTCCTGGCAGATTGCCAGGTGAAAAAATAAAATGCACCTTGGATTTGATGAGAGGAATTGTCATTTAAATTTGATAACAAGTATCCGATTCCAGAATCGCTTTAATTCCCAACGTCAGGAAACTACAAAGGTACTCGGAATGAACAAAGTCTTAAAAAGTCTAATTGAAGTGTAAGTTCATTCATTCTGATACAAAAATATGTCAGCAGTTCTAACAAATTCCACGGGTTAATATTCTTAAATTTAAGATGTAGACACTCAGAAATCCTGATAATAGCACAAGTGGTGAATAAGAAAGGGAATTGCATTAAATACGAAAGGGTATCATATTTACATATGATTTCCCTTTTTCCAAGTCTTTGTGTGTGTGTGTGTGTGTGTGTGTGCGCGTCTGCGCATGTTTGTTAGTGTGTACACTTTTCTGTCATTGTGTACAATATATACAAGTGTAAATATATCTTATAACCAAACCGTGCTAACCTGATTTATCCGGATCACCACCTCAAGATGCTCTTTAATCCATGAAACGAACTCCTCCGGAATCCAGTAGTTGCCGCCGTATTGCCCTACAGACTTCCCGGAAGTCTGTCCGAGTCTTATTGCGTGCCCCGGGACCAAATATTTTACTAACATGCTTTAAAATACAAAGTCTGCATTTACCGCCGTTGAGAGTTAAGGGTCTTGCTCAGGGGCCCACGGGTGAGCGTCTTCTGGTGGTGCTGAGACCTTCTGATCCAGAAGCCGCATTGCCTTTCCCGTCTCCTGCACCGCTCTATTTGCATGTAAGGGTTCGGTATTGTTTATAAACACCATTCTTTCCCACTCGCCGGCTGGGATTTGAATAAAGGAGGCGGAGTCACGGACAATCCCCCCAACGGGTCTTGATTATTGTATTGTGTATTTATAGTATAAATTTGCATGTAATAACTATGATTAAAATGGTTTACTATGGTTTAAACCATAAATAATGTTTTTTTTTTTTATTATTATACTGATGCGCTGGAATTGGATGGTGCAGAATAATGATCTTTCATAAATTGTATTGTAAAATACGTTGAATATTCTAAAGGTAAAACAGTATAAAGATTTTATTGGTGTTTCAGTGGTTTCAAAAAATGTAATATATTTTTTCAAGTAAACAGAAGCAATGAGTTTTATAGATTTATATGTTTAGTCATTTTATATTATTTATTTCTTATATTATTTCTGAAATCCTATTTGAGGCATGGTCATGTGGTACCATTTTACCCTCGTTATTCTATTCGGATGGAATTTAATACATTGAATAGAATAGCAATGCATGTTGTTTTGTTTGTTTGTTTGTTTGTTTGTTTTTTCATTGTACACGCTTTCTTTTTCGCATCCAGGTGAAGCTGAATCAGAACTACGAGAAGGCTCTACAGGAGATCGACGAGAACCTCATCTACTGGCCTCGCTTCGTCCGACACAAGTGCAAACAGCGTTTTACCAAAATCACACAGTACCTCATCCGCATCCGCAAGCTCACGCTGAAGAGACAGTGAGTACACGCCATCCGTCCGTCCATCTCTCTCTCTCTCTCTCACTTTCTCTTTCTTTATCTGTCTGTCTGTACTTCCTCTAGTCACTGATTGTAACGACGGCTATCTTTTGCAGGAGGAAACTGGTTCCGCTGAGCAGGAAAGTAGAGCGGAGGGAAAAAAGACGGGAGGTGCGTAACCAGGAAGTGACGTCAGTGGAGCCCTGCCTCCGTCGCCGTTTTCGATTTTACATTTCAACCACTTTAGGTTTTAAGGGCCTTGCTCAAGGGCCCAGTTTCGGCTATAAGGGCCTTGCTCAAGGGCCCACTCGTCGGCTGGGATTTGAATAAAGAAAGCACAGACAGTGCAGCCAATGAATGAATTTTACTGGCCCGATGTTACTAAAGCAAGATTTGTTGTTCTCGTTTATATATATATATTTATTTATTTTCATATTTTCTGATATATTTCTTATAATAATAATAATAATAATAATAAATAACCTTATTATTATTTTGGCTTAAACATAGTGGGGAGTCACTGTAGGAGAAATAGATGCTCATTGGATGATGCTCAGATACCCAGAACAATTACATTGCCACTCCCGGGCCCCTGAGCATGGCCCCTAACCCTCAACCCTGCTCACGTGTATGAATGAGATAAATATTAAGTTGCTCTGTATAAGGTGTAGATATTCTTCAATATTGCATAAAAAAATGAATCAAAGCAAAACCTGAGAAGCAGAATGGCGTCTGAGCACAGCGCCCCCTTCTGAGTGTCTTTCAACTCTGCATGTGAAGCGAGACGTGTGTGAATTTCCGTCTGACGTTCTATCGTTCTTAAATGTAATTTATTTGTTTGTTTGCTTTCTTATAGGAAAAAGCCCTGGTGGCTGCGCAGGTGGAGAACGCCATCGAGAAAGAGCTGCTGGAGAGGTTAAAGCAGGGAACGGTGAGAATCATGTCCATCCAGTCCACCCATCCACCCACCAATCCATCCATCTACCCATCCATCCACCAATCCATCCATCCATCCTTAATCCATCCAGTCCACCCACCAATCCATCCATCCACCCAACCAATCACCCACTCACCAATCCAGCCATCCATCCAATCACCCATCCTCCCATCCAATCATCCACCCAACCAATCACCCATTTATCCATCCACCCAACCAATCTTCCACCCACTCATCCACCCACGCCATCCATCCACCCGTCTGAAATCCATCCACCCACCAATCCATCCACCAATCCATCCATCCATCCTTAATCCATCCAGTCCACCCACCAATCCATCCATCCACCCAACCAATCACCCACTCACCAAACCAGCCATCCATCCAATCACCCATCCTCCCATCCAATCATCCACCCATCCATCCAGCCTTAATCCATCCACCCAACCAATCACCCATTTATCCATCCACCCAACCAATCTTCCACCCACTCATCCACCCACGCCATCCATCCAACCATCCACCCATCTGAAATCCATCCACCCACCCAAATCCATCCATATTTGTCTGTCTGTCTATCTATCTATCTATCTATCTATCTAGATATTTCCCTTTTAAATATATTCTATTGATTCATCTCTGATATACATTTCAGTACGGAGATATTTACAACTTCCCAATCCACGCCTTCGACAAAGCCATAGAGAAGCAGGACGCGGAGAGTGAGACGGAGGAAGAGGAAGAAGAAGATGAAGAAGAGGAGGATGAAGTGAGCAGGCATAGTTTTGTAGACACGTTAGTATTAGTTTCCCATTCAACATCCAGTCTCCATTAGCTGTTTGAACATCCTCCAGTGGTCTGAGATGATGTTCTCTGCGTTTTTGATGAGAGGCACACGGGAGTCGGTAGAGTCGGGGTCCTGACGTAGGCGACGTGAAAAGACCTATAATGTTGGTCAGCGTTCACGTTCGTCCATGTTCACTCGGGCTGGAGCTCAGGAGATCTTCCAGTCCAACCCCAAGTAAAGCATATCCTCATGGAGACGTGACTCCGGCTTTGTACACAGCAGGTTCAGGGCTCTAGTTTTTACCCCCTGAAGGGGTTAAATTTCATGTCCCTGCATCCAAAGACGTGTGTGATTAAAAAGCCGGGTGTCCCAATATTTATGGTCACACTGTGTAGTCTATTGTAAAATCAGTTCTATAAAAGCTATAGTATACTTGTGTTTGCCAATGATCCGCTTTATCGTGTGTGTGTGTGTGTGTGTGTGTGTGTGTGTGTGTGTGTGTGTGTGTGTGTGTGTGTGTGTGTGTGTGTGTGTGTGTGTGAGGAAGCGGGAAAAAGAGAATTTGTCGCAGAAGACGAATTTGAAGAAAGTGATATTAGTGATTTTGAGGTGAGAATTTTTTTTGTAATTATTAATAAATTAATATAAAGTATGTATAATATAACATTATATATATATATTTATTTATTTATACATACATGTATGTGTGTGTGTATGTGTATATATATATGTATGTTGTGGTGTGATGTGTGTGTGTGTGTGTGTGTGTGTGTGTGTGTGTGTGTATATATATATATATATATATATATCTATATATATATATATATATATATATATATATATATATATATATATATACAAACAAACCGGATTCCAAAAAAGTTGGGACACAATATACAAATCGTGAATAAAAACTGAATGCAATGATGTGTAGGTGCCAACTTCTAATATTTTATTCAGAATAGAACATAACACACGAAACAAAAGTTTAAACTGAGAAAATGTACCATTTTAAGGGAAAAATATGTTGATTCAGAATTTCATGGTGTCAACAAATCCCAAAAAAGTTGGGACAAGTAGCAGTAAGAGGCTGGAAAAAGTAAATTTAAGCATAACGAGGAGCTGGAAGACCAATTAACACAAATTAGGTCAATTGGCAACATGATTGGGTAT
>JACRUU010000006.1:928557-953557 GCA_030449085.1 Kryptopterus vitreolus
AATGTGACCAAAGGGACATGTTAATTGAAGGTGTGTCCACTAATTAGCATCACAGGTGTCTACAACCTTGTAATCAGCCATTGGGCCTATATATATGGCTCCAGGTAATCACTGTGTTGTTTGGTGATATGGTGTGTACCACACTCGACATGGACCAGAGGAAGCAAAGGAAAGAGCTGTCTCAAGAGATCAGAAAGAAAATTATAGACAAGCATGTTAAAGGTAAAGGCTATAAGACCATCTCCAAGCAACTAGATGTTCCTGTGAGTACAGTTGCACATATTATTCAGAAGTTTAAGATCCATGGGACTGTAGCCAACCTCCCTGGACGTGGCCGCAGGAGGAAAATTGATGACAAATCTAAGAGACGGATAATCCGAATGGTAACAAAAGAGCCTAGAAAGACTTCTAAAGAGATTCAAGGTGAACTTCATGCTCAAGGAACATCAGTGTCAGATCGCACCATCCGTCGTTGTTTGAGCCAAAGTGGACTACATGGGAGACGACCAAGGAGGACACCATTGTTGAAAACGAATCATAAAAAAGCAAGACTGGAATATGCCAAACTACATGTTGACAAGCCACAAAGCTTCTGGGAGAATGTCCTGTGGACAGATGAGACAAAAATCGAAGTTTTTGCCAAGGCACATCAGCTGTATGTTCACAGACGAAAAAATGAAGCATATCAAGAAAAGAACACTGTCCCTACTGTGAAACATGGAGGAGGCTCTGTTATGTTCTGGGGCTGCTTTGCTGCGTCTGGCACAGGGTGTCTTGAATCTGTGCAGGGTACAATGAAATCTCAAGACTATCAAGGAATTCTAGAGAGAAATGTACTAGCCAGTGTCAGAAAGCTTGGTCTCAGTCGCAGGTCATGGGTCTTGCAACAGGACAATGACCCAAAACACACAGCTAAAAACACCCAAGAATGGCTAAGAGGAAAAAATTGGACTATTCTAAAGTGGCCGTCTATGAGCCCTGACCTCAATCCTATTGAGCATCTTTGGAAGGAGCTGAAACATGCAGTCTGGAAAAGGCACCCTTCAAACCGGACACAACTGGAGCAGTTTGCTCATGAGGAGTTTATTTTTTTACATAATTCTGTTGAAGCATGGTTGAAAAACAATGTCTGACTTTCATTGGTTAACATTTATAGAATTTTTATTTATTATTACTTTTGTCAGATTAAAGTTATTTCTGTGACCATTGTGACTTTTTTTCTTTCATTGACCAAAGGGTACCAACAATTTTGTCCACGTCTGTATATATACACAGAGGTCATAGTATACATATACATATATATATACACGTATATATATACACGTATATATATATATATATATATATATATATATATGATATATACACATATATATATATATGATATAGCATACGTATATATATATATAGAACATATATATCATACGAGATATATACATATATATAGAGACATATATCACATATATAGATACACATATATATACATATATATACACACATATATACGATATATACATATATATACACACATATATATACGTATATATATATACACACACACATATATACGTATATATATATATACACACACATATATATATATAGTATATATATATATATATACATACATATATACATACACATATACACACAAATACATATATACGTATGTATATATATATATATATACACATATATATACATATATATATATATATATATATATATATATATATATAAAGTGCAAAAGTGCTGTCAATAAATACATTGTTAATCTTATTGAGTTTATAAACATGCGGTCAACTGTGGAAAGCAATAGCAGGAGGATTTGGGATAGAGGGATGTAGAGGACAGAGTGGAATGGATACGGACAGTGTGCTGTAGCAACCTTTAACGGGTGCGGGCGAAAACGACTCGGTATACTATTATGGAAGATAAATAATATGATTAAACAGGACTTGAGAGACACGGTGGTTTAGTGGTTAGCACTAAACGTCTCACACCGCCAGGGTCCGGGTTCGAGTCCCGTCTCGGCCGTGTGTGTGTGGAGTTTGCATGTTCTCCCCGTGTCTCAGGAGGTTTTTCTCCGGGTTCCTCCCCCAGTCCAAAAACATGCACGGTAGGTTGATTGGCACCTTGGAAAATTGTCCCTAGTGTATGAATGTGTGTGAATCTGTGTCCTGTGATGGGTTGGCATTCCATCCAGGGTGTATCCTGCCTTAATGCCCATAGACGCCTGAGATAGACACAGGTAGGCACTATAGCGTGACCCGGAAGATTGTATAAAGCGGTAGAAGATGAATGAATGAAACAGGACTTTAGAGTCTCTGATACGAGGTGGTAACTGTGTGCTTAAACCATCGGTCTTTGGATCTGAATGTCAAGGGTTCAAATCCCAGTGACACCAAGCTGCCACATCTGAGACCCTGAGTAACGATCTCAACACCCATCGCTGCTCACATTTAAGGGCATTACCTATATGTCATAAATGTAATTATGTCAAAATATAGAGACGAGAGACACCGTTTATGATTAACGATAAGGCTTAGTGGTTAGCACGTTCACCTCACACCTCGCCTCAAGGGTTGCAGGTTCGATTCCCGCCTGTGTGTGGAGTTTGCATGTTCTCTCGGTTCCCCAGGGCGTTTTTTTTTCTCTGGTTTCCACCCATTCCAAAAACATGTATGGTAGGTTGATTGGTGGAGAATTGTACCTAGTGTACGAAAGTGTGTGTGTGTGTGCGCGCTGACATTCCCTACAGGGTGTGTCGTGCCTTGATGCCCGAGATAGGCACAGGTTCCCCGTGACCAAAACACAATTTGTCAATATATTGTGTTATATTTTTTGCTAAATGGCGGAATTTCTTATTTAAAATTAACTCTTTCCTGATAAGAGTATGAATGCACTTGGGTACGAATCTACATCATACATGTGATATAGGAAGGTGGTATCTAAGTGGTTAAAGCATTGGCGTCTAAACCAGAAGGTTGAAGGTTCACCACCAAGATGCCATTAGTGGGCCCTTGAGCAAGGCCCTTAACCCTCAATTGCTCAGTTCTAAGTCGCTCTAGATAAGGGCGTTGTGGTAAACGTAGGTGAGTCTTGTCTTTTACAGAAGCTCACTTGGTCATGTCAGGTTGCAGTGTTTCCAGGATGGGTCTCAGGACCCCCGTGCTTCCTTCTCCATCATCACGCCCACACAGCAGCTCTTGCACTGATCCGCTTCCACTGGCCGTCACGGTGCACTTAAGCAGCTCCACAGCACACGTCCTGGAGCACTGATCCGTCCACGGCTGCTTCAGCAGGTGTGTGATGGAGAAGACGCACAGGGGCGTGGCGAGGGTGTGAAACAGTGCCCTGGCACCGGGATCTCCACACCGCAGCGCCTCTCCGAGCTGAGCGACCAGCGCTCGGAGAGTTTCCCCGACCGCGACGGCTTTCCCCGGGACGAGTTCATAACTGGCGGCCGGTAAAGTCCCGCTGTCCGATTCGCACCGAGGCAGCGCGGCGTATCCGACCCACGATCTCACCAAACCGGCGTACGCGCTCCGGACACGTGGGCCGAAGTCGGGGAAGAGCCACGACGCGGAGCTGATCCTGAACAGTTCAGCGGTGCGGCTCAGGATACTCGGCTGGTCTGCATCGCTCTCCTCGAAGCGTTCGCGGACTCCAGAGATAACAGAACACGAATGCCGGTCACAATTAAGGCTCAAATCCCGAAGGAGGAGTTCCAGAGACATTTCCGCGCGTCCTATTCATCCATTATACAGATCCACGCTCACGTGTAATACACGCTTTGTTTTGATCGTGGACACGAGGCGCGGGAAAGTGACCTCATTCACAGCGGCTTCGCGGATATAAATCCCGCCTCCTGCTCTACGATTCGTTGATAGGTGTCTCTGGCGTTTCTCTGATTGGATAATATACAGGGCGGGATGTTACACGGGCGAATCATAATGCAAAAGACGGGCAAGCGGTATTTGTATATAATCATTTTAATACTTATTATATGTTTTATTGTAAGGTACAAATTGGACACATTTTGCTTTAAAAAAATTGTTATTCAAATTCGGGCTTTTTTTCCATATGCAACTAAGCAGCGTTAAGTCTACATTAGTTAAATAGTAAATTTAGTTAAAAGTATTTTTTTTCATTCATTCATTCATTCATTCATTCATTCATTCATTCATTCATCTTCTACCGCTTTATCTGATCTTCCCTCGGGTCACGGGGAATCTGTGTCTATCTCAGGCGTCTATGGGCATTAAGGCAGGATACACCCTGGATGGAATGCCAACCCATCGCACACACACACACACACACACACACACACACACACACACACACACACACACACACACACACACACACATACACTTTCATACACTAGGGACAATTTTCCAAGGTTTCCAATTTGGTGCCAATCCAACCTACCGTGCATGATTTTGGACCGGGGGAGGAAACCAGAGAACCCGGAGAAAAACCCCCTGAGGCACCGGGAGAACATGCATGCAAACTCCACACAAACATGGCCGAGACGGGAATCGAACCCGGACCCTGGCGGTGTGAGGCGAACGTGCTAACCACTAAACCACCGTGCCCCAAGTATTTTTTTATATTATTTTTTAAAAAATGTCGTATTTTTTTTTCTTTTTCGATTTGCGTGAAAGGGATGTGCTTTCAATGTGATCTTGTTGCTCAGTATCACAATACCATTAAAAAGAGAAAAAAAAAAAAAAACGTCCAAACGTCCAAAACACACACACACACACTCAAGAATTTGAAGAACTTAAATTTTACTGTATTATACTGTAATTTTATCAGTGAGACCCAGTGCAAACACAACTATATTAAATATTGCTTCTATATGAAGAAAAGTATCGGGGGAAGTGACTTTTCCAGACCCACTGTTACCACAAAGTGGCATATATATTTATAATATATATCTGCTGGCAATTACAGTATATAAATAAACATATACAGGTGAATGTACTGTCATAATATATACCATATATAAATATACATGAGTCCTGAAGTGTGTAATTGTCTGAATCTGAATGCTGTTAGAAAAACCTACACTAAATTGAAAAAATAACTATTATACAATAACCCTTTTTTATTCTTACAAAGAGCAAAATGAATTCTGTTATGCATCTGAGCAGCTCTTCTCTGTGTAAAAGCTCTTCTGGTCATCTTTAAACAGCGTTTATTAACTCGGGCAGGGTGGAAATTAAATCTGGAGGCCGTACTGCAGACGGATTTGTGGACATCTGTCACTGCCTTTGTTTTTCCGTCAGATTGCACATGAAACATGTGCCCGATGCCTATCAGCCGGAAAGTGTCATGTCGCCTTTGACGTTTTACAGCGTGAGCGTTTATTGACATTGGAACAAAGCACTCTGATTGAGAGGATATTGGATTTTCAGTGGCACGTCCAAAGAAAACCGCTGATTATGTTTGCTAAAAAAATAAATATAGATATATATTGTATATATATATATATATATATATATATATATATATATATATATATATATATATATATATATATATATACCTATATATAAGGTCGCTAGTATAAGAGAAGACAGGAAGCAGATTAAGTAGATACCACATTACCATGTGGGTCATTACATCTGGTACAACTGGTTTTGTAATTGACAGCGTTTAAATTCTCAAATTACTATAATATATAATGTACTGTATCAGGCCTTTATAAGTTTTGTAGAAAACAATCACAAATTCTGCGAAGCAAAATGTTTATTTGAATCATTGCTGGAATGCAAAACAACAATAACACTCCATTATACTGCAACTCTAGCAAATGCTCGAATCTGATTGGTCAGAAGTAAAAAATACATGCAAATAAATACTTTATAGTAGTGTAAAGTACACACCAGGTTATTTTCCAAGCCTAGGAATACTGTATAAGATCCATTTTAATTTGTGTGAGGATTATTTATATCTGAAATGGCTTTTTAAAACGATTTACATGGAAGGAGTTTCCAGTGTCAGTGATGCATGACAAACTAAGGATTTTTTGGGGGAGAGAGGGATTAAAACAAAAGAAAACAGCAGAAGAGGGAACAAGTGTTTATAACAGTTTTAATCACTGTTACATTGTTGTGATAAAAGGGGAATAAAACTGTTATGCAAATCAATTAGAAAGCATTAACGATTCTATACATATTAAAAGACACCCCTATAACAAGTGTTTTATTTAGTACATTATGTGTGTGTGTGTGTGTGTGTGTGTGTGTGTGTGTGTGTGTGTGTGTGTGTTACTCCTCGGGGTCGGGATCGCTCTCGTCACTCAGCGGGAACTCTCTACACTCACGCTGTGTGTTATAGCTCTTTACGTCCATGGGACATTCCTGGTTCAGGATTGCCTGCAGGAAAAATACGACATGAATAAGTATATAGTGCAAAGAGAGAGTCTGCTTTGTGTGTGTGTGTGTGTGTGTGTGTGTGTGTTACCATCTTCTCCTCCTGAGCAGCAGGTTTTTTCAAAAAGTAGCACAGTGGGGCATAAAGTATATTGACCACCCCAATGATCACCATAAGATACGGGAAGCCAATCACTTGCACTATAGCGCCCCCGGTTGACGGACCTGCGGCATAATATAGGGGAAAAATCTCAGTGGCTTAAAAAAAACCCCAAAAACATACATCTTTCAGCCATAGTATGGTTTTAATCTGTGTCATAACAATAAATGTAGTATTATATACTTATAAATGTATTCAGTATAAATGTATAGCACTTTTTAAAGGGGCAGTGCATCTATATATATATATATATATATATATATATATATATATATATATATATATATAATACTTTTGCTAGTATCTATAATATATAATTTGTAATTTATTTTAATTCCAGTTTACTGGTCTTAAAGACACCTTCCAAATAGTTTCGACTAAAAAACAAACAAATAATAATGTCACATCACATATTCCAGGCATCCACCCCATTTTTTGTTGTATAAATTTCTATATGCAGATTTATTCATTTATTCAGATCCCAAACCCCAGGATGCAATTCTGTGCACCGCATTTGTTGACATGTTTCTGGCCCTGAAAATGCCTGATGCCTGTTCCCGTCAATAAATGACACATTTAGGCCATAAACAAAATAGCTTACGGATTCGTATTTTTCTGGCCCTGAAATTATCTTTACTAAACTATTAGTTTTTGGTTCCAACTCACTTGAAACACTACTTTTTAATACTTTTCCAGATTTTGTGAAATTTAGCTGACAAATCTAAAAAAAACGACGAACCGCCGCTTTAAATACTAGTACGTGATGTCGGGTATAGATCCTTACCTATAGCGAACCCCATACACAGTGCTACGTCTGCAATGGCGTACACGCTTCCATACACGGAGGCGTGTCGGATGTCCACCAGGTAACCCATTATAGCCATCATGGACGAATCCACCATTCCTACGAATACAAAGTAGAAAATCGACGGTCACGATCGACGGTAAACGTCAGTGTCTGGGATCTCGGCGCAGTGCTTACCGATAGCGAATCCTAGTCCTCCGTTGGGGCCAATAAGGCCGTAGATGTTTTTGGCCAAAGGAACCTGTAGGAATGTGGATTTTACATTGTTTTAGAGTGGATTTGGGGTCTTGACAGGTTTGTGGTCTCGTTGTAAAGTCAAGTGAAGACTTTGTATCGCGAAACATTTTTATTTCTGGCTTTTTACTCAAGAAGCACGTTAGCAAAACGAGGAGGCGGAGTTACTCACGCAAAGGAGGCTGATGCCGACCACGACCATGCCGATCATGGAGCACAGCCACCTGGGGGAAAGAAAACATATCCGGATCCAATAGTCCACAATTCCAACACGATGTCCCATTTGTATGTTATGGAATGAACCGAAACGACGCCATACCTGCCCATTTTGTTGGCCAGCAGGCCAAACAAGTTGGTTCCGATTAAATAAGACACGCTAGCTGGTAAAAAAGCCACACCTGCAAAAAAAATGGTTGCATAGAACAAAAGGAATGATCTCGTGACATCAATGGATCAAACAGAGCGAGAGATCGAGCGACCGTCAACCGTCTTCTAAATACACTCTCAGACATATCGCTGCTTTTGATCAGCCGACTGAGAAAACAATTACAGTAATACCCCGAGGCCTTGATGTCCTGTCGAGATGTCTGGAGCCAACACGGCTCTTTTAGATCAAAGCTAACGCCAACAGATTTTGGATGTCCATGAAACACCAGCGAAAGAAAATGACTTGCTAGCGCTAAATATCCATTTACATCATCTGCCTTCCGAGAATGAGACACCACAAATTACCGACCTCAGAATTCATTCTTTGCATTGCAATTGTCGTTAGAAAAATTACAGCATCGAGACGTCAGGAGCAATTACGCCATTGCGGATCAATTTGGACCCATTCCTCTCGTCATGCGTCGAGGGTTATGAGGGTTGGATGTGCAATTTCAAAAAGTCCCTCATAAATTGTTCACGGGGCCCAAGCAGGAAGATTCAACTCAATAGAACATCATCGCTTTGATCGGTAGCTAAGAAATAAATAGATTACGATTTTACCTTTGGAATTGTTCGATTTTTGTCTCTTCTGTCAACAATTCTTCTCTAAAATATCCCGATACATTGCATTTTGTGATTTTTTTCAACGACACCAGAATGCCAGAAGGAGTGGAGAGGAGCAGAACCAGTTCATGACCTGCCATTTATGGCTTTATAGTGCACTACTCGCGATCCCTGTACCAACCCTGATCTGAACGTGTACCGGTGACGTCAATTTCTACGTTTTTACAAACGCCATGAAGGAACAAATACGCCCGTGTGGCATTTTACTGCATACTTGTTTCCTGTCCGTATTTCTCTGCGGCTTTCATGTGACCCTGCAACACACGAGATTCTCTCCAGTCTTATTAGTCTGAGAGTGCTGTTAAAAATATCACATGACACGCCTGTCTAGGGTTGATTATCCCCATGAACGTTCCACCTGCATGTTATTATTATTATTATCATAAGTAGTAGTTCTATGCTAATGTTTTCTTAGCTCTGAACCTCCTTTCCAACATTCCACTATTATTCCCTGTCCAAACGAAACTTCCAGGACGTTCATTGATCCGAGACGCTTCTTGTTCAACGACACTGAGGTACTTTTTAACCATTTATAGTCACATTTAATGCTTTGCATTCTGTTACGGGTATGTATTTATTTGCATGATACAGGAAGGATGTTGAGATTCTTACCGAGCTGCCATTTTGGTGAGCACATGGTCTGCATCATCCATATAGGCAGAGTGGGCTCTAAAATGGCCACGCCCATGTTGGCAAAGCACAACGATCCTGTGGATAATCTCACATAATGATGCATGTAATATCTAAGTAATAGATGGACACACAGGCTGGGTACACACACACACACACACACACACACACACACACACCTGCACTGATGAGTATGTAAGGGTCCTTCAGCAGAGTTAGCAACGGTGTTCCTTCCACACCCTGCCAAACAAAAAACACCACACACTCGTGTTATCTTAAAATATAAACGTCCACAATTATAAATGACATACGACATATAAATAATGTGAAAGGTCGGTGAACATTCCATTGCTGTGTGTTATAATTCCCCTTTGTGAATGAAAAGGGCTGAAAAACTGAGGCGTCCCATTATTTGAATGTAATTTATATGGTGATTTAAGAAACGAAGAACTTTAAATATAATTTACATTAAGTCGTATTTTTTCTTATTTCTAAACTTATCTAATTTTATTTTATTGCCATCATCAAGATCAGATGAACGTATTTACGTCCGCGATAACGAATACAAACCTTTACAGCATTTGGCAGTAAATGCCACTTACTGAGGGTTAAGGGCCTTAGTCAAGGGCCCACTAGTGGCAGCTTGGTGTTGGTGCGATTTGAACATGCGATCTCGCAGTCCCGAGGTCAATGCCTTAACCAATGATCTCCCATCTCCCTCATCGTCACGCATATTGTTAATTTTTCTTCTTATTCCAGTGATGCTTTATTCTTCTTATACCACAGCAGGATAATAACGAAATAGAGTGTAGCTCGGTGGTTTAAGGCGCTGGGATGCTGATCTGAAGGTCAGGTATCGCCGAGCTGCTGCCCTTGGGTCCTTGAGCAAGGCCCTTAACCCTCATTAACATATTATATAATAGCAATTCTTTTTAATGTCATCCATATTCATGTTATGTCTTCTTTTAAAGCAGCTATTTTGTATTTTTGTGAATAAATAGACTTGAGTGGACTGCTTTCATCCTTACCACAGGAGATATCCTAGAGGGCTGCAAGATGCAAAGCTGGAGCGCTATGTTTGGAAAATAGAATAAAAATCAAATAAAACATGGACACACACACACACACACACACACAAATTATAATGCATAACAAAAGCAAGTCATAATAACCGACTGCACTTCATTTCACCTCCGTCAAACAGAGCGAGGAAAGCCAGGATGAGGAACGGAGAGCTTTTGCCCACGAACTCGTACATGACGCTGCCGAACGGAGCACCAACTGCAAAACACACACACACACACACACACACACACACACAAACACACACTTCATTAGAAGCGGAACTTTTTCATGTATTAATTAGTAATTATTGTGATTAACACTTTTTGTGATTCACTCACCGAGCACACCCATGGCGAGTCCTCCTAGTGCTATCCCCATGGCAATCCCTCTCTCATTATCATCAGTGTACACACTGGCCAGCATTCCCAGTCCTACACACACACACACACACACACACACACACACACATACACACACAGATTTATGGGGTCCTGATACACTTCCATGTAATAGTAATACACAGTTGTGAGATGTGTGTTCTTGTAGCAATATAATTCTTTTCTTCACGTATTATTGTCTCCAATTCTCTCTCTCTCTCACACACACACACACACACACACACACACACACACACACTCGTATTGTACCTGCAACAGAGGAGAAGGAGGAGCCAATTCCTTGAAGGGAGCGAGCAAAAAACAGCAAAGTGTACGTCTCTGAGAAAGCAAACACTGAACAGCACACACACACACACACACACACACACACACACACACCTAATTACATCAGATCAAAGCAAACCATTAAAACATTAAAACACACCTCATACACACCCACAAAACCGCATTCTACTTTTACATTAATTATTTAATTAAAAGCCCTATAGTTAGACGGTTTCTATAATTTACTGATATTATCAAACACATGTGATACAGAGAGAAACGCTGAGCTTCTTCCAGGATTAATTTGAAGATATTGTTCTTGTAGAGCAGGGATCACCAACCTTTTTGTAACTGAGAGCTACTACATGGACACCGAGTCATATAAAGGGCTACCAGTTTGAAATAAACTCCAGTTTGAAATTAAATAACAAATTTACCTTTAGTTATATTATTATTATTATTATTATTAATGAGACTCATTTATCTATGTAAATACACTTGACAGTGACTATCAACAACGAATTAACTACATTTTACATTATAGACGCATCTCACTGATGAGTTGACAATTGTGCACTTTAGCAAGCCTGAGAGCTATAGCAAGCCTCCTTGGGGGCTACCTGGTGCCCACGTGCACCACGTTGGTGACCCCTGTTGTAGAGGTTCGCCATAAAGAAGCTCTATGGTGCCCAAGACATAACAATGCGTTGCGTTGATTTGGACAATTCAACATGGATTCTCATGAAGACATAACAATGTTACAAAAATAACAATGATTTTTTTTGTGTGTCCTGATGTGAAAAACAATTTCTTAACATCATATTAGAGAAATGATAACACTTCATAAAGACAATGAGGTATTTATAGCCTTAGGTATGCAGAAGAGGGCAAAAAGCCCTCGTTACACATCCCATTCGTCTCCCATTTTGTGTGTAAAACTCAGCTTTTTATTTTGTCTTAAACAATTTTTATGAAGCGAAAGTTTTAAGGATAAGACTTTATATTAACATTCATTCATTCATCTTCTACCGCTATATCCGATCTTCCCTCGGGTCACGGGGAGCCTGTAGCCTATCTCAGGCGTCTATGGGCATTAAGGCAGGATACACCCTGGATGGAATGCCGGGCACACACACACACACAC
Source organism: Kryptopterus vitreolus (assembly GCA_030449085.1). NCBI lineage: Eukaryota > Metazoa > Chordata > Actinopteri > Siluriformes > Siluridae > Kryptopterus > Kryptopterus vitreolus. The sequence continues at coordinate 940,694 of JACRUU010000006.1, forward strand.
ACTCATATTCACACACATTCATACACTAGGGACAATTTTCCAAGGTGCCAATCAACCTACCGCGCATGTTTTTGGACCGGGAGGAAACCGGAGAACCCGGAGAAAAACCCCCTGAGGCACGGGGAGAACATGCAAACTCCACACACACATGGCCGAGACGGGAATCGAACCCGGACCCTGGCGGTGTGAGGCGAACGTGCTAACCACTAATCCACTGTGCCCCTCTTGACTTTATATTAACACTTTGTTCTATAATTTTTTTGCTATATTTTGCTATAGAAATAAATGAATATGAACTCGAACTAGAAAATTAGATAAAGACAACTCATGCATCCACTAAGGAGAAAATCTTTTTATAAATTCTAAAAAAAAAAAAAAAGTCTAACTCAGGAATTCACAGAAAGTGGAGTGAATGTACATATGATTGTAAAGTGATCGTTTAAGAAACCAAATACTAATTCTTTTTTTATTTGCACACACTTTGAAAAATTCCGGCCTTCAACTTCAAATTCATTATTTTGTTGATCAACAGGAAATATTTGAAATTGTATTAGGATTATATTTCAGTATGGACAAACTAGTGAAAACATTCATGCACGACTTTACCAAAAATACACAGAAAAATGTTCTTTAGAAAACAATAATGATACCTTTAATGTGTGGGAAAATTGTTCCACACACCCATTCTTTACAAGGGTGCCAATAATTCTGGTGTATACATGGCATAAGATTTTAAAAAGTACAATCAGCCACATAGAAGGTTGTATATGGCCGGTGATGTACTTGTGTGATTTGGATTAGAGTTTTCTTACTTATTGTGGAGACGAACATGATGACGAACCCAGCAAACATGGGTACATGGTAGCCGATCCTAAAAAAACAAAATAATATGAAGACACAGATAAAAATCAATTTATTGAATAAAATAGTTTTTATTTGTCACATATACATTACAGCACAGCTTCGAATATCTATATCTATATCGATATCTATTATCTATCTATCTATCTATCTATATATATATATATATATACATACATACACACACAAAAACACACACACACACATATATATATATATATAGATATATATATATATATATATATATATATATATATATATATATATATATATATATAATATATGCCTGTATTAGTTATGCATGGAGCTTTGCTCAAAATCCCAAGAGTGGCAGCTTGGCAATATTGGGGCTCAAACCCCAACCTTCCGATCAGTACCCCAGCGCCTCACTTTCTCAATCCACAATCACAATCACATGCCGTACCATTGATTTCCATCATTCAGGAATTAGCAGCCAATCCACCAAATTACTCACCTGTTGGTCAGAGGACCAACGAACGGGTTGACCAGAAGCTGCACTATAGCCTTGGAGGCAAACAAGAGGCCGACTCTAATGTTCTCATCCTCCAGAAACTTCCAGTCTTCCATGCAGGGAGCGGAGTCAGGAGCGCTGGAGTTCCCATTGGAGATTGGGGTAAGAGTTGACACAGTGAGGTTTTCCTGCGTCGCAGGGTCGGTGTAGGTCATATTATCATAGAGAGAGAGGATGGACGAGAAGGTGGACCGGTCCGTAGTTGGAGGAGACAGAGAGGAGGAGGAGGAGGAGAAGGATGGGTGATGCTCCGTAGCATACAGGAAGGTCGGGATGATGGGAACTGGAGAAAGAGAAGAATGTAATCGTTTGTAATTTGGTGTGTACTCAGATATTTTGTGGATCATTTTACCCACTCACCCACGACAGTCAGCAGCATGTTATCCAGGAGCAGAGCCACACACACCACCACCAGGACGAGGCGCCGAGAACCCCTGCTCGCCCTGATCCACTCCATAGGATTGAACACAGCCATTGTCCAAACGTGGTCACTGCACAAATCACGACAAACCACGTACAAACAAACCAGGTTATCTCAACCCTCAACACACACACACACACGCACACACAAAGATAAGATGCTCAAGTCCTCGAATCAGGACCCATTGGCGGAGACCAGAAAGTGTGCGAGGACGCCATTGACTTAATTACAACGCGATTCACACACCACACTCAGCAAACACCGCTAACACTCCTGTACTTATCATGACTCCTACTTATCCACCACCGGGTACAGCACCCACCTGGATGATGCAACCGCAGCCATAGTGCACCACAAGTACCACCACACACCAGCTTAGTGGTGGAGAGGAGACAGAACGACCAAGCCAATCATTAGGTATTATATATATATATATATATATATATATATATATATATATATATATATATATATATACAGTAGTGTGCAAAAGTTTACGGCAGGTGTGAAAAAATGCTGTAAACAAAGAATGCTTTCAAAAATGTTAGTGTTAATTATTTACTTTCATCAACAAACGAAATGCAGTGAATGAAGAAAAATGGAAATGAAATGAGTATTTGGTTGTGAACACACTTTGCCTTCAAAACAGCAGCAATGCTTCTACCCAAATGGTACACTTACACACAGTGTTTATGAAGGAACTCGGCTGGTTGTTTGTTCCATCTCGGAGAAGTAAACACAGATCTTCTGTGGATGTCGACGTTCTCACATCCTTCTGTCTCTTCATGTAAATCCCACACACACTCCATGATGTAGAGATCAGGGTTCTGTGTGTGTGTGTGGGTGTGGGTGGGGAGGGTGCCATCACTTCCACTACTTCTACTTCTTCTTCTCACAACAAATATTGATTTCATTTCCATTTTTTCTTTTGTTCGCTCACTTTGCATTTTGTAAACTGACAAGAAATAAACAATCATTATTTATATTTCCGAAAGCATTCTTTGTTTACAGCATTTTTTTCACACCTGCCTAAGACTATTGGACAGTACTGTATATATATATATATATATATATATATATATATATATATATATATATATATATATATATATATATATATATATATATTATCCCAAATAATATATATATATAATCCCAAAACTGGTCTTACCTTCATTTGCACTGCCTCTCACTGTGTGTGTGTGTGGTGTGTGTGTGTGTGTGTGTGTGTGTGTCCAAGAGAGGTGAGCTGTGTGGCAGGTCCCTTGTTGGACCCTATATGAACTGGTCTGTTCTTTTTAAGCGATAGCACTTACACATAGAGCTTATTAGGACACACACACACAGACACACACACACACACACACACACACACAATGCGTCACAGCGAGAGTAATTGTCAGCATCTGTTGGTTTTTTATTGGGTAGGTGAATGACCTGAAGGCTTCTGTTTGTCACGGTTTATCTTTTCTATCAGTCAGTCACACACACACACACACACACACACTCACACACACACACACACACACACACACACACACACACACACACACACACACACACACACACACGGCAAACAGCTGCTTTACCAGTTTTCTGTGTGTGAGTGGAAGTTTTTGATACACTGAGCAAAGGTTGTGTGTGTGTGTGTGTGTGTGTGTGTGTGTGTGTTTAGTAATGTATGTGAAAATGTGTTTAAGGCAGGCCCAGTTGTGTGTGCGTGTGTGTGTGTGTGTGTATGTGTGTGCATGTGTGTGCGCGTACATGCACACACAAACACACACACCCAGTTGATGTGTTATCTGATAAAGCCTCGGGCTTTAAAGACTTTCTTCCTACATCCATCACCTGCTTGGTACTCAGTATCCACTTATCTCCCTATACACACACACACACACACACACACACAGACAAATAGCTCTTTGAAAGCAGACCCCAAAACTCTGCACATGTTTTCTGTGTTATCGGGAACGAAGGCTTTTTTAAAAAAAATAAAATCAGAGTGATAATCGCGGGGGGCGTCGTGTCTTCCTGCTCCTGTTAAACCTCGTCTCTGTCTTTGAAGTCCGCGTCTTTCTCTCGCGGCCGTCCTGTTTGAACAGGTTGGATAATTACAGCTCTCCCGAGGCTACTACAGGCTGGAAATCCCACATTTAACGCGGATTTGATCAGGAAACTGGGCCTTGAGCGGAAACGCTTTTCATCTTGGCCTTGAAACGTTGTTCAGTGTCCCGCTCGGGCCGTTTTTCTTTTTTTTGTTTTTTTTTTTCAAGGCAACATCAGCAGCCCTTGTAGATCAGTAAAGTCTAATCTTCTGGTAATTAACCGGCGGTTTGAAAAGGCGGCGAAGAAGCCGGCTCAAGCTCGAGGGGCGCAGGTAAATCACCTGTTCCGGCGCAGGGAAGCGGCTCGCATCCGGGGCCTACTGATGCGGTTAATGCACGGGCCGCGTTCAAAGAAAGTTTTGATGACACTCGCTTTTGTCAGAAGGTGTAACGTGTAAAAGGGCTTTTCATCTCCGGCTTAGAGGTAGTAATTGGCCTTAATTACCGCTCTAATACCTGCTAGGGCCTGCTATATAAACCGCTCTGTTTTGACGTGTGCTTCACAAGCCATACAACCGCTACAGGAGACACATCGGGGAAGTTTCGTTTCTTGTCCGCGCTGAAAAACTACACTTCGGGTCGCCATGTGGACGCTCGCTGTTACTGCAATGTTCCTCGTCTCGGCTGCTCTCTGCTTGGAGTCCAATGAGATTCGCTCCTCCAGAGAGATCGGTAGCGATTCGGAACCGGTAAGGGATCCACCTCATCCTCCTCATCCCGACTCACTGAATACAGACCACTTCAAAATGTATTCTATATTCTTTTCTTTTTAATTTTTTGCCAAACTATCCATTTCAGCTAACAGGTAAAAAAAAAAAAAAACGACAATAAATCAATAAAATGTGCTTTCACATGATCTCATAAAGCAGTGGCTTTTATATTTTTATTTTTCGGCAAAATAAATTGTTTCAAATCACAGTTTCCTTGCCGAAGTACGGTTTCATTACAGTTCAGTGCAAATGCAATCACGCGCGCAATTTTTCGGTATTTTATTTATTTCATTGTAATTCAATTCCAGTAGAATGCATTATCCATATCACAAATGTACACGACGTTTTGACATTTATATCACTTTTTTTTGCCATAGAAATGTAACTTTTCGTTTTTTTTTTTTTTTAATGGTTTGAAATGGATACATTAATTTTCCTGTCATTTCACCCCCCAATATCATGCCAATAAAATAAAAACTGTGGGAAATCTATATTATAACACTGCGATCTATAGTATAACATTTAAAAATGGTTTAAATAAATTTTAAAAAGAAAAGAAAAAAACCTTCATTCTGAATATCGCAAAATTCATTTTACAGGTAAGACATCAATAACTTTGTTATAATAAACCAAAAAAAATTGATTTAGTAAATCTTATATTCTACACGATTCTCTCATATGTTATATTATGTCGCAGATTATACCGACCCAGAGTGCAACACTAAATGAAGAAAAATGTCTGAATAGTATTTGGATATTTATTCCACAAGTCTGAAAAGATGTATTCAATTCTTGTGCCGTCTATTTTTTATTTTTTTGCACCATCTCCATTCCTAAAGATTCTCCAGAACACGGAAATGTCACTTCATGTCTTTGTGTCTTTGTGCATAATCCTGACATATACAACCTCCTTCTGATCCTCCATCATTTTGGACAGTCGGTGACGATGCCGGAGAAGGTCGCCGTGAACGTGAGCGTCCATAACAACGTCAGACGCCGCCAGCAAAACCCCGAATGCGCCAGTCAGTGGGTCGGTACAAAAATACTAAGCATTAAAACTAGATCGATGATCCGCTGAGGTCTGGAGAGAAGGAACGTATGCTTACGGGTTTCCGGAATCTCTTCTCTGAATTCCAGGGAAACGGATGCGAGGAATCGAAGAAGAGACGTGGACGGAAAAGGAGGCCGGTGTCTGATGACGCAGTCACTGAGAAAGGTATAAAAAAAACACAGACAGAGATCTTGTTTGTTTACATGGTGTTTAATAGCTTAAAACGTATACTGACGATAAAAAAAAAAGATTTTTATTCTTTTGCGGAAATTACAACGAGGACATATATCTCTGTTCAGTGGCAAAAAAATGACATTTTTAGGAAATCTGAACTTCGGATCTTTTCACAGAAGCAATATTGTAGTTTATGAGGTTGATCCGGGGTGCGATCATTGCTAGTTGAAATGTTTACCCAATACCCCGCCTCGATGACCTGAAATACGGTATGCGTGGCAAATCTTACTGGTTAAAGCTCTGTGTAACTGATCAGAAGGTTAGAGGTTCAAGACCCACTACTGACAGGGTCACTGTTGGGCAAGTTCATCGCAGTCTAATGTTCAAATTATCATTATTTTGTTCTTGGGAAAAGTTTTAGATGATGTGATAAACAAGTTAAAGGGGCACTATGGTTTAGTGGTTAGCACGTTCGCCTCACACCGCCAAAGTCCGGGTTCGATTCCCGTCTCGGCCATGTGTGCTGCATGTTCTCCCGGTGCCTCAGGGGGTTTTTCTCCGGGTTCTCCGGTTTCCTCACCCGGTCCAAAAACATGCACGGTCGGTTGATTGGCACCTTGGAAAATTGTCCCTAGTGTATGAATGTGTGTGTGTGTGTGTGTGTGTGTGTGTGTGTGTGTGTGTGTGTGTGTGTGTGTGTGTGTGTGTGTGATGGGTTGGCATTCCATCCAGGGTGTATCCTGCCTTAATGCCCATAAACGCCTGAGATAGACACAGACTCCCCGTGACCCGAGGGAAGATCGGATAAAGCAGTAGAAGATGAATGAATGAATGAATGAATGAATGAAAAACAAGTTCATGAGTTTCTGGTCTTCCAGGGTCTGTTTGCATTTTTTTGTTTGTTTGTTTGTTTGTTTGTTTTTCCCTTCCAATAATATATAATAATGTGGCTTATCTTATTTAAATTGCCCCAGTGTGTGAATATTGGCGTGTGTTTGTAAGACGTTCATGTAAAATATTTGCTTGTTAAAGACTTAGCTCTTTATTGTTATTATTTTAATGCTTAATTACCCGGCAAAAAAAACAAACAAACAAACAAACAACACAAAAAAATGACCAGAATATTACTGGTCCGTTAAAAAAAACCCGCATCGCGCATTAATACTAAGTTATGCGGTCCGATCACAGGAGCGAGTGTCATACCAGGAACTATTTTATTCTATATAACAATTTCAAACAAGGATTAACCAATAATATATATATTTTTAAATATTATCAAAGAAACGTAAATCATTAATATGGATTTTTAAAAATGATAAATGTATATATTTGAGGTGTTTTTTTCCCCCTCACACAGGTTCGAAGAGGAATAAGTGCGTGCGCTCAAGCGACTGTGGAGACGGCTGGTGCTGCGTTCAATACCCCGGTGGCGGACGGTGCCAAAGGGTTCTTCAGGAAGGCGAGATGTGCCTGTTAGGAGGGCGACCCAAATCTAAATCGCGCAGACGTCTGGAGCGGTGTGACTGCATGGCGGGTCTGAACTGTCTCTCTAAACCCGGTAGCCTGAAGAGACAAGGAGAGTGCCGCGTTCGCGACAGGGACCGAGACACGCCACGTTAAGGGGACGTCCCTGGAGGCGGGCTGTGTCCCAATCCGATAATTGTTTCCAAATGAAAACACTCTGCACCTTGGCCAATTAATTTTGAAAGCAGTATAAACTTAAATTATTATTATTATTATTATTATTATTATTATTATTATTATTGTTGTTGTTGCTGTTGTTGTTGGTTTACTCAATGTATCACACAAGTCCTTATCGCTCCTCATGAATCCCCAGTAACATATATTCAATTAACACGTTCAATTAGCTATTAAATATTTGCATACATATTCCAAAAGTCGCTGTAATGCCGTGCACACGTTGCACGATATCTGGTCTAGACGATAGACGTCATGCGGTTATTTTTTTTTTGGTCCTGACTCCTAAACGTCACACGGTGGATAAAAAATAGGCGCTTGTGAAAATTATGTAACGGTGTTTCGGGAAAATGCAACCGCCAGTACGTTTCCGAAGTACAAAAGCAGAAAGAAAATGTTTTGATCGTTTTGAAGGATAAGCGCCTTCCGTTTCACGCGACGTTTACCACCGAATTAGCCGAACTAAGCTAAAGGAACACAAATATGTCATTCGATTAGTTTAAGAGTCAGACAACAAAGGTAGACACCTGCTTTGCATTTCATACACACCCGTCTAAGTCAATGGTGTTTTTATTAATTGTCTAGCAAGTGAATGTGTAAAGTTTGAACGTAAAGCGCTAGGCTAAGACGTGGCCGCGTTTAGCTTGGGATCGTTCGATGCGTCGTTCAAAACGCGTGTGTAAATCAATGCTTTTGGCTGCAGACCTCGCCACGCATTCGTCTACGGAGTCACGTTTGGTAAAAACGAAAAACGAAAAGATTTCTTACTTGTTTTTTTCCCCGTAACTTTGCCGGATAACATGTTTCCCAGCGTTATCGCGAAATAGTTTGACGTGAATTCATGTGGAAATTAATGAATTAATTCTCAACTCTAATTGGTCAGACGATTTTCAGACACCCAAAAGCCTTTTTCACTGTAACTATAAACGAATATAAAACATAGCGGTATGTGGGTCTGTAATATACTCTGCGGCTGATTGTAATGAATCCGATATGCAGTTTTTGCACAAAGATATAAGCAGGCAATTCGCTAAATTTGCAAGAAAATCTCGCCTTAACCATCCTGACCAGTTTTGGTGTTGCCTGTAAATCCCATTTAATGGTCAAACTCTTGCTGTAATCCTCATGTATGTGAAATCAGTTCCCCTGTTGTTTTAAAGCGATTATATTTAATTACTGATTATATATTTAAGTTGTTTGAATGTAGGATGTGCTACTTTACTCGACACCATGGGGCGGAATGACGAGGGGGTACGTAAAGCAAAATTTCCCTTCCTTCCAGAATGTCTTCTTTTCCTTTTTTTTGTACTCAAATAAAGTAATTTATATCTTTTGTGAAATTGGATTCTTTGCAGTCTTCATGCAAATGCTGTACACGAGAGGATTACATCATTAATGGGTTTTATTATTACTTTACCTCAGTGTTAAAGGTAAACACTGTCCATTAAGAAAAGAAATAACATTCAAAAATAAATAACACAAGTAGTGTTTATATGTATATGTACATGTACATATATATGTGTGTAGTATATATATATATATATATATATATATATATATATATATATATATATATATGTGTGTGTGTGTGTGTGTAATTAAAAGTATCTGTACTATACTGACGTGCAGAGCATCATGTTTTAGTATCGAATCCAAGCAAAATCGGATTGAACTTTAATGTAATAGCGGTGAATTGTATCGTATTGTTGATTATGCATCAAAATATAAATCGCGTCAGCCTCCGTTATGGAGATGTACCTCCCTAATTTCCTCATTTTATAGACTATAAATATATAATATGTATTCATATATCTATATATATGTATATATATATATATATATATATATATATATATATATATATATATAAACGGAACATTTGTGTATTCGTTGTAATATTGTTTATTATGGAAACGCGCCTTTTCAACTTTTCGTGCAATCATTTTTTTAACTTTTGTCGCCACCTAGTGACGACAATGCAGAAATACACCCAGTCACCATGAGGAGGACACCTCGCTTTTACAAAAGCACAGACCTTTTCCTTCGCTTTCCTCTGCTTCACAATGTTGCACATCATTTTTTGTTTCGTTCAGACACGACCTTTCTGCCCGGCCTCCTCCAAGTTTGATCAGATGCGGCTCTTCTTACCCCAGCTCCCTGCTATAATCTCTCTGAGTGTTCATTAAGAGCTAGGGTTACCCCCTCCCGCTTCCCGGCTGTCTACTAAGACGCATTAGAGCTTCTCGAGCACAAGCAAGAAGCTCATGTGAGAAATAAGACACCCGTTACTGGGAGCGTCCGGGAGTCGAGTTAAGTCTCAGCAGAAACATGAGCTCGGTTTCATTCAGCTGCTGTGTAGGGAGGAGAAAAAAAAAAACCCATACACACACCTGTTCAACTCTCGCACGTCTTTACCACCAACCACAGCCTGTCCAAAATCACAGGGTTGGGTCTGGAAATAACACAGGCGTGGGGGGGGGGGGTTGTAGGGTGCGTTTAAAGGCAAGCGGTTTTATTCTCTTTACACAAGGAGAATTTGCCGTTATTCATATTTGGGATGCATTTCACACCTGAAAAGTGTCACGACCCCTGATCATGGTGAGGATTTGTCATGTATTTGTATGTAAATCACGTGTCCTAAAGCACACTGCGTGTTTGGTTTTGTTATCCTGAGGTCGTTTGGTTCTGCTGTCGAGGCGTAAACGAAAGCAAAAGAAAGGAACGCAAAGAGGAGTGGGTCTGTTTGTTGGGTTTTTACTGTGTGGCATAAATAAGTTATTCAAGTATGTAAACGTACCAACAAACAAAACAAAACAAACAAAAAAAAGCAACCAACACGGTGTTAATCTCCGTCTAAACCGAACACCGGCGCGCTTGTCCGTTTTGTTTTGGTGCAACCTGATTGGCCAGGAAGTGCTACTTCAAAAAGGATGCGAGTGTGACGAAAACAAACAAACAAACAATCATTTCTTGGCTGATATTTCCAAAAGGAAAAAAAAAAGTTCCTAATTTAGTTCCGAATTGTTTTTCGCGTCGTTACTCTGGCGCTATTCCTGCCCTATTGCACTGAAATGGAATTTTATCGGCTAGCTGAGAAAGTTCCTAGCTAGGGTAGGAAATTTATTAGCTAGGATCGAACCACCCATTTTAGCACACATGAGCGAAGAAGAAGTGAGAAATCTCACAATGTCATTGTTCCCCCCTTTTTATTTATTTATTTATTTATTTTTGGTGGTTTTTATTTTCAGATTCGGATACACAATTTTTTACAGCCCAGGGCTTCTGTTTGCAAATGGAAAAGAAATCCGATGGAAAAGAAGAAGGCAATTCGTCAACGCGGAAAGGGACGGCGGTTGAAGCGGGACGGGAATGTCGTGATTTTCGAGGACACTAAGTGAGCAAGGGGCGGAACACGGAGGGGGTGGCGTTGAGGGTGGGGAGGGGAGGGAGCGTCTAGAGCTGGCCGCAGTTGGCGATGGCGATCTCGGCGCTGGTTTTGCCGCTGTTGCTGCCGTAGCTCTCCACCTTCTTGATGACGTCGTAGCCATCGACGACCTGCCCGAAGACCACGTGCTTCCCGTCCAGCCTGAGGAGACGCGAGAAACGGTTACTCAACCCTCACCAGATATCCTTTCCTCGTGTCAAAGATCTGCTTCAACGCTAAAAAAAAAAAGAAACATTTCAGCATAAGAACGCACGACTGACCAGCTGGTGTTCGCTGTACAGATGAAGAACTGCGAGCCGTTGGTGTTGGGTCCGGCGTTGGCCATGGACAGGCATCCGGGCCCCGTGTGCTTCAGGGAGAAGTTCTCGTCCTCGAATTTATGGCCGTAGATGGACTTGCCGCCGGTTCCGTTGTGGTTTGTGAAGTCTCCGCCCTGTGAACGATCCAGTGTTAAATCTCTTCGATACGTTTAACTTTTATTTATTTATTGATTTATTTACACTTCGCCTTGGAGGGGCTTTGAAGGGAACCCGTACCTGGCACATGAAGTTAGGGATGACGCGGTGGAAGGTGGAGCCTTTGTAGCCGAAGCCGGGCTGCCCGGTGCACAGCTGCCGGAAGTTCTCTGCAAAAACGCGGAAACAAAACAACGTACACTAAGATAAAAGCTTACGCTTTGCAAGGTTTTACTTTAGTGCATGCGATGTCACTTTGTGTGTGTGTGTGTGTGTGTGTGTGATCACTATGCGTACCTGCCGTCCTGGGGACGACGTCGGCTCTCAACTGTCAACAAACACAAACACATTACAAGGTTTGCACATATATGCAACACTTGACCTGTTTTCCTTTCTCACACACACACACACACACACACACACACACACACACACACACACACACACACACACACACACACACACACACACACACACAGGGGCAAAGGCCACATCCACCTCCACCAGCCGCTCCCATAACCAGTGCATGTGACGCAGAGGGCGTGGCTTTGAGCTTGAATGCACCACCAGCACATGGATTGCAGTCTGGCGCACAATCTATTCGTAGCCACCTTGACCCTCAGCGGCCAAAAAAAAGGAGCCCTGGTCACGTGACAAACGACTGATCTCGCGTGAACGCGCCTCCGCGGTTAAGGAAGCATGCGGTCCGACGCGAACGCGCACACCAGCGGGAGGCGCGTTCCCGTACACACATAAACCGCTCGTTTTAATTCTCCGCAGTGAGGTATTAATTCCCGAGTCCTAAATAACAACATCAATAATAATAATAATAATAATAATAATAAGCAAGGTAAGAGGGGGGAGGGGGTAGGGTGGGTGCGAAATTTCCGCAGCGACTCAAGGACGCGCTCCAATGCGCGCCCCCGCAACCCCTCATTCGCCCCTCCCCCTTTTCTCACTGACGAACTTTCCAGAACATTAATAAATTCATTCATGGACAGTTCCATGCAGGGAAAATGGGATTGGGGGGGGGGGGTTTGGTAATGACACATGATGAATTATTGCGTTGTTTTATTTGGAGCGTTGAATCAATCTCGATTATACATAATTAAAAAAAAAAAAAAAGCAATTTTCATTAAGGCTCCTAATTAAGCAATTAGGCGTTATTATGTAACGGAGGGACGGAAAGAGAACATGTTACAAGCGGCGTCCTGGTTGTTGTTTACAATGTTGCGGTGTATTTGTTTCTTTTCTTTATTTATTTCACCTTTCACATTATCCGACGCTTTCGTCCTCCCTCCAGACGTTTCATGAAGGATGTGGGAGGCTTGATGACGCAAATGCAGATGCAGGAACTAAATATATAGTTTCCCAAAATAATAATAATAATAATAATAATAATAATAATAATA
>JACRUU010000006.1:961057-966057 GCA_030449085.1 Kryptopterus vitreolus
AAAGACAGAGAGAAAGAGGGGGGGGGGGGGATGGACAGACATATAGAAAGAAGAAAAATAAGACAGGAATATAAATAGACAGCAGACCGACAGAGAGAGAAATGTGACCGTTTAGAAAATAATACGAATGGAGAGAATACAAAGAACCCCCCTCCCCCCCAAACACCCACACACACACAAAAAGATGGATGGATTTCAAATTCTAAAAATCAGAAAGAGATGTAGTTAAAGAAAAGACAGATAAATAGTGAGAATAAAAAGATAGATGGACCTACAGAATGAAGATAGATAGATAGATAGATAGATAGAGAGAGATAGATAGACAGAAAAGTGGAAATGAATAAGAAATAAAAAAGTACACATGAACGAAAAAAGAAAGTGCAAAGATAGATATATAGACATACAGACAGACAGATAGATAGACAGATGGTTAAAAAGAAAGAAAGAAAGAAAGGTGGAAATGAATGAAAGAAACAATACAATACAAAGAATACAAGTGAACAAAAAGAGAAAGTGCAAAGATAGACACACAGAAAGATAGATAGATAGATAGATAGATCTACAGAATAATAATAAAGGAGATGGAAAGAAAATATATAGATGGACATACAGAAAGAAGATCAGACAGGAAGATAAAAAGATAGAGGACAAAGATCAGAGAGAGAAGAAAGATGGACGAAGACGAGTAAATAGAGACGCACAGAAAAATGATAGATGAAAGAAAAAAAAACAGACAGATGGGTAAAAAAAAAAAAACACATTAAAAATGAAGTCAAATAAACTTGAGAGATCACATGACTGACCAGGCAGCATCAGGTCAAAGCTGGACTTGGCCTCTGGGTGGCGCAGGAGAGATTTGGGAGTGAAAATGATGAGCTGTGGGAGAGAGATAGTGAGAAACTGATTGATTAACCTGCATTTCTTTGGCGCGAGCGTGCGTGTGTGTGTGTGTGTGTGTGTGTGTGTGTGTGTGTGTGTGTGTGTGTGTGTGTGTGTGTATTGCACGCTGCAGTGTTGGTATAAACCCACAGGCTTCCTGAAGGGTTGCAGGATTTGCCTCCTCAGCACGTGGAAGTAGTTGGCAGGAGTGGAGCAGTTCACCACGATCCAGTTACAGTCGTACAGCTGATGCACCTCAAAGTCCTCTGTGATTTTCTACAGATCAGAATCGAACCAGTTTATTCAGAGAAAAAACAAACAAACAAATAAACAAACCCAATACATATACACACACACACACGTACACACACACACACACATATAGACATTACACACACACACACACACAAAAACATACATATATTTATATTAAACACACACATTTATATTACACACACGTATATACACACACACACACACATATATATACATATACACACACATATATATATATGTGTGTGTGTGTGTGTGTGTGTGTGTGTGCGCGAGTAATATATGTGTGTGTGTGTGTGTGTGTATATATATATATATTTTTTTTTTTTATATTACACATACACACATAAGCATATTATGCTCCTATTAAGACAAACATCTGTCTTACAGGGAAGACATCTGGATCGTCGTTGCACATTTGCAGGAAACGCTCAGGCCGAGCTGACGAGTGCTCGGGACCCTATAAAAGAAAAGCAGATTAAATGGGTAAATTGAATTGCAAAGGAAAATTAGTTGGAAAAAAAAAAAAAGCTTTTGTTCAATTATTATCATCACCAACGAGAAAAATATGTACAGCGGGCAGAATGTGAGTAATAACAGGAACTTCCTACACACACGGATCCTGTGTTATTAAGGCAATTATAAAATGGAGCGACAAGGTGGATTGTGGGTAATGTAGCCTCTCACCATGCCCTCCATGCCATGAGGCAGAAGCAGGACTATGCCGTTCTGGCGGACCCATTTGGCCTGTCCGGGGCAGATGAACTGGTCGATGATGCCTTGGGCGGTGTTGTGGAAATCTCCGAACTGGGCTTCCCACAGGACCAGAGCGTTGGGACTGGCCATGGCGAACCCCAACTCGAACCCTGAGAGAGGGGGAAAAAAAGAAAGTGGGGATGGAGGGAATGAGGGAGGAGGGTGGCATGATGATGATGATGATCATGATGAGGTTACACATGGATATGGTCATTTTGATGATCAAAAGCTCAATAACATAAATAAATAAATAATAAATAAATAAAAGTTCCATGGAAGTTGTTTCCTTTTGAGTGTGTGTGTGTGTGTGTGTGTGTGTGTGCGCGCGCGAGAGTGAGTGTGACAGCTAGAAAGATGCTCTTGATGTCGCAGAACATCAGAACATCACCATATGAAAGGTGTGTGTGTGTGTGTGTGTGTGTGGTGTGTGTGTGTGTGTGTGTGTGTATTACACACCCAGCACTCCGTACTCGGACAGCGAACTGTTGCACACGGTGTAGGGCGCCTGGTTTGGGGCCACGTGGTTCATGGGGATGCACGTCCTCTTATCCACATTCTGATCGTGGAGGACGTGGTGACGGTGACTGTAGAGAACAGAATAAATAAATCAATATAAATAGACAAACAAATAAACAACTGCCTATAAATAACACCAACAGATAAACATTCAGCAGCACCTGAAGGTTCCTCTCTCCACGTCCTGGCCGCTGAGACGCACGTGGATGCCTTCTTTGAGGAGAGAACCAAAGGCCATGTACTCTCCCAGAGCCCAGTCCACAGTCCGGTTCCGGATCATCTCCCCACGACCCTTCAGGATCCGACTCAGACCTGAAGCACACACACACACACACACACACGGACATGGGGAATTACATATACACTGCTATACTGTGTGTCTGTGTGTGTGTTAGTGTACCCACCCCCGTGAATGGTGAAGTCTTCCACAGGGACGGATGATGCAACCTGTCCGATGTGCGCAAGTTCCTCCTCACTCAACCCTGTAGAAGGACAGGTCATGCTTTTGGGCTGACCATCCAGGGTGAAAAAACCTAGAAGACACACACACACACACACACACACGGCAAAGATACAGTGTTAATAGAAGCTTTATTACATGACATCAGAAACACAGGCAGAGAAAGACACACAAAGAAAGGAAGAGTCAGAACACACACACACACACACACACACACACACACACACACACACACACCACACACACACACACACACACACACACACACACACACACACCACACACACACACACACACACACACACACACACACACACACACACACACACACACACACACACACACACACACACACACACACACACACCAGGCCAAGGGGAATCCAGCCAGTGCTTGATGTGGAGGATTTTCTCGTCCTTAGAGCGAGCGTATGCCTCCTCACAGATCTTGTCGTATTTGGCGATCTCTTCCTGCAAACACACACACACACACACACACACACACACACACACACACACACACACACACACACACACACACACACACACCCCTCAATGTTTATAGTTGTAATAGGAAACAACGTAAACAACCCCTTTGGACCACATCACGAGAAATACTGCCGTGTGTGTGTGTGTGTGTGTGTGTGTGTATTCTGACCTCGTACTCCTGGCGCGTCACGACTCCCTCGGCGATGAGCTTCTCAGCGTACTTCTGCAGCACCGGCTTCTGCTTCTTGATCTGCTTATACATCAGCGGCTGCGTGAACATCGGCTCGTCCATCTCGTTATGGCCGTTGCGTCGATAGCACACCTGGCGTGAACAGAGAAGGCAAGCGCGTTCGCGCCCGCGTCAAGATCGTCTCACGCGCTGCGACATCGACAATGCTGCATCCGACGCGTAAGCGTGGGAGCGCTCACCAGGTCGACCACGACGTCTTTGTGGAAGGTGGCTCTCCATTCGGCGGCGACGTTGCACACGTACATGACGGCCTCGGGGTCGTCGGCGTTCACGTGGAAGATCGGGGCGTTGACCACGCGCGCCACGTCGGTGGGGTACGGAGACGAGCGCGCCATGCGGGGGTCGGTGGTGAAACCAATCTGAGAAAACGTGTCGTGTCAAAAGATCCGAAAGGCTTGAACCCAAATGTGTGTGTGTGTGTGTGTGTGTGCACACGTTCGTACCTGGTTGTTGACAACCACATGCACCGTGCCGTGTGTGGTGTACGACGGCAAGTCGCTCAGATGGAAGGTTTCGTACACGATGCCCTGGCCGGCGAATGCGGCATCGCCGTGGAGGAGAATGGACATCACCTAAATGAGCGTGCACACACACACACACACACACACACACACACACACACACACACACACACACACACGACAGTACTGAAACTCTAGTCCGTTTCCTTCCTCGGGTGTTCTTAAACTAAGAATTACAAAGTGGATGCAGGAAAACTGGAAAATTTGGAATGAGGAGTTTGCAGCATCGGGAATTGTTTATTTAGCTATATTAATTAGCTATATGAATTTTAAATGTAATTTTTTTTTATTATAAATAAAATGTATTATAATTTTGTTATATTGTTGCCGCCATACAGATACAGACTTTTCCGTGTTTCTGGAGCGGTTGAGAAGGTAAGAGAGCGCCCTCTAGAGGTGCGTGTAAAATGCTTGAACTGTCCCTACAAAGTCTGGAAAATGGAAATGTCATTTTAATATTAATTTATGCTTGTAATAAATTTCAGCATTATTATTATTTTATTTATATTTTCTATAAAATCCGTTATCCATTTCAAACCTACTAAAAGGACCCTTTATTGTCGGAATTGCAAGCGAAAAGCCATTCCCGTCGTTTTTCCAAGGTTGCGTCATACAGCGCAAGAGCGGCCTCTAGCGGCGAATTGTCGCCATTACTCAGTGTTGATTTGAAACGCGAATTTTTATTTGACTATTTATTTCTTATTACATTTTAAAAGCTTATTTTCCTCAATATCTAATCATATATTTTAATGTATCACATTTTCATGATTCAGTACATTGGTTTTTTTTGGGGGGATTTTTGTAATAAACACACAGTTGCGTTTATTTATTTTAAAAACAGTTGACTAATTGGTTAT